>JAOTAZ010000220.1:3073263-3087208 GCA_025629785.1 Erythroxylum oxycarpum | reverse complement strand
TCCATACACGATTTCTGCTTTCTAATTATCCTCAACTCTCTTCTTCTCATACCATGAAAGAGTATCATCACTTCTTGAAAATCTTGCTTTTCCTAAACTTGATACTTTTGTAAAATCATTTCCGCAACATAATTTCATAAACATGTATTCTGTTAAAGAGAAACCCTTTTTCAAAGTATTTTCATTAATCATAAACACAAATCATATAGCAAACATAGAATAATTTCACAATTCTTGCAAGAAAAAAGGCAACAAATGCAACACATAGGATGCTAGTGAAATCATGAAACTTTCTTGATAAAAATAACATTCAATGGCTTATTTACTCTATTATAAACATGAAACCCACCTTGAAATCCTTGCTTAAGGCTTGCTCAAGGTTCCTCATACTTGCTCCTCTTGCTTTCCTTGATTCCCTTTAACAATAGTCAAAAATTCCATTCAAAAGGAATTTCAATAAAAAATCAAGCAACTAACAAAATCTGATAATACCCTCTTCTAGAAACATGTCCCCCATTGTCTTAAATTTCTAATGACTCCAAAATCACTCGATTTGGACATCTACATCAAAAGTTATGCTCAAAATACCAAAATAGGACAGTGCTGGGAAAAAGGGTCCTCGGCGCGACGAGGAGGCGAGAGCACGTCCCAACGAGCACGTGCGTCGCAACGAGCACCTGAGCACGTCGCGGCGTAGACGTGGGAGCGTGCCATGACGAGCACCTGAGCACGTCGCGACATTGACAGCTCAGTGCGCCGCGACGTCTGCAAGAGTAAATCGCGACGTGCGAACCCAAAAACGCCCCGAAACCTTATTTTTCCAACATTCTCCATCCAAACTTCCCATCTTTCAAATACAACCCTAAAACATTACTCTTACCTCATTTCTAACCTCATTTCAACCCAAAATCATTAACAAAACATCAAAATCAAGCTTGGATCATAAACCCTAAAGATTCAACATAACAACCTTTACCTAAACCATTTCTCACACATTTCTTACACATGCTAAGCCATAAATCAATCAAAACCATGTGATTAAAGCATAACTTACTTGTTTGAAGCTTCAAATCTCCAAGATCTCACAAACCCTAGCATTTTTCCTCTTCTTCTCCTCTCTTCCACGATGCTTCTCTTCTTTTCTCCCTTCTTTTTCTTTTCTTCTTCTAATTTATACTCTTATTAATCATGCAATGTCCATTTTGCCCTTAGCCTCATGCCTTATAACTTAAAAATCTTAAGTGTCATGCCCAAAACGCCCTTAAGCATTCTTACCACTTTTAATCCTTCACTTACCACATGAATTTATTTCAATCATGCTTAATCAAAATCCAATCAAAACAATTCATCATTCAAAACCTAATTTGACATCATGTTAAATTCATCAAGAAAAGTTCGGGGTCCAACATTAACGAACACCTCTAGGATGTCCACAGACTGAGATTTTCCATGCAACAAATAAATATAACCATATCATGAGAAGTAAATAATAAAGGTAATGAAATACTTTTTTCCGCCCCAAGAAGGAACGTCAAAAGGACCACATATGTCAGTGTGCATTAATTCCAATAATGCGTTACTTCTTGTGGTTGGATGCTTTAATATATGTTTGGTTTTTTTGCCTTTAATGCAATCCACACATATATCCCAGTCAACAAAATCCAATGGAGGTAAGATGTCATTTTTAACTAACTTTTGTACCCTTTCCTTGGATATATGACCTAATCTTGTATGCCACAAAAAAGCAGAACATTCATTTTTTACACTACTTTTACTTCCTATAATATGGTTAACATGAAGCAGAGTTGCAGAAAAATCAACATCAAGATTGAAGCCATATAAACAATCAATTAAGGTACCATAACCATAATAGTACTTATGTTTATACAATGAAAAAACATCGTTTCCAATCTTAAATTGAAATCCTATATCATCCAATTTTGTAACAGAAACTAAATTCCTAGCACATTCAAGAACATAAAAACACTTTTCTAGATCTAGGTAACACTTAGTGTCCAAGATCAATCTATAGGTTCCAATGCCCTTTATCCGTGCCTTCATTCTATTCCCCATATATAAGAACTTTTCAGTTCTGTTTATGGTTTGCATTGAAAGTAATCCCTGTTTAATATGTGACACATGAGTAGTTGCACGAGAATCTAACGACTAGTATTATTAGGCACTTCAATAAGATTTGATTCAAAACATACTGAAACATAGTATGTACCTTTCTTTTCGAACCAAGCCTTTCTTTTAGGACAATCTTTCTTGAATTGACTAGGCTTCTTGCAGAAGTGACACCTCTTATCTTTATTGATTTGGCCCTCATTAACTTTGCCGAGAGCTTTATCCTTATTTTTTTCTTTCCTGGTTTGTGCTTGCTGCTACTAGTGTCTGGATGAAATGTGAGATGAATGGAGTGCTCTATCATTTTCTTTAATCTCCCTTCCTCCTGAACTAATATGGCCTTAATTTCTTGAAGGTTCAATTTTTCTTTAATATTGTTATAATTCACTTGAAACTGGCCAAATTTTAGAAGAAGTGAGTTGATAATAAACTGTACCAGAAAGGACTCACTCACATCCATACCTATAAATTTCAATTTTGCAGTTAGGTTTGACATATGAGTTACATGATCATGAATGGGCTATGAATAGTTAAACTTCTTATTCGTTAGCTCACTTATTAAAGTCCCTACTATGGACTTGTCAGTTATATCAGATTGGGAGTACTCTTGAAGCTTTAACATGAACTCCTTTGCATTATCCTTCTTAGGCATTGATGGCTTCACATTTTCTTTGATTGTCATTCGCATCAAATTCAAACTTAGCCTGTTAGACCGCTCCTAAGTCTTATAATAAGACTTTTCAACTTCAGAACTAGTCTCAATTATGGCTGTGGGCCTTGCGTTTGAAATTATGACCAAATTCAAATCCATTACACACAGTTGGAATTGGATTTGTTTAGACCAGTCCCCATAGTTCAAACCATTGAACTTGTTCAAGCCATTTCTTAAGGCAAACAAATTAGTAGATGTTGTACATACAACATATAGCCCACGCATTAATGCTTTCAGTAGACCTAAATAGATTCAAACTAATAATAAAATTTGATTATGCGTTTAAATTCTCCTTTGGGAGAAATTTAATACATAGTTGTAACCTATCATGATGCATATATAGTTCACTATAATAGACAATCAATTATATTCTAATCAACATGCCTGTTATCTTTGGATAATAATCATATTAACCAAATATGTTGATAAAATCCCTTTAATTTCATTAATTATAAGCAATGGTCCAACTTTTGGTGACCTTTTAATGTTATAATTAATAATCTCAAATCTTCAGTTCAAAGTTTATGTCATTAATAGCATCGTCTTAACATGAACAATTAAAACATTCACAATTAAATGTTTATTATTTTTCATGCAATAAACATTTAATTGGACAATTATTGTACGTGACAAATTTTATTTAATTAGTTTGGTCACTTTGGCGACTAACAAACTATTCTAAATTACCATTGTGTTATGTAGCACATGCATCATATAATAGGAAAATTTAATTCCAAATATTACATAATATAAAATAGTCAATGTACCAAAGAAATATATAGTATGGCACTTAATTTCATAATTATATATTATGCATAGAAAATAAATTAATTATGAATTAAATAATCCATTATAATTGGTCCATAATTATTTATTAACAAATCAGTCTATAATATGATTTTGGGCTTAGAGGTCCATCACTAGCGTCTGTCAAGGAAGGCAAAGGGCAGCGTCTGCCTGGGAACGGATGTTTCGTTTCTTTTCCCAACCAAACCCCAAGTTCATATGGTGACTTTGGATTAATGCTTTCGCAAAACCCAAATTCATACTATCAATGCCACTTCGAAAGCATTTTACGCTAAAAGGAACGATATCCAAAACATGGCTTTTACAAGAGAGAGGTTATTTTTGTACTCCCTCCTATTCATAATAAATGTCATTTTAGAGAAATGCACATTTATTAAGAAAGTTAATGAAATATCTGATATACCCTTATTAATTATATGTTAAAGTGTCTTGAAAATATAATCTGTGTAATCTATGTAATTAAGATGTCAGAGAAATTAAAGGGTAATTTTGGAAGTAAAATTATAAATATACATAAAAAGTCGCAAACGACACTTATTTTGAATAATTAAAATTCTTTTAAAAAGACACTTATTATAAATCAGAGGGAGTAGTTGAAATCCTTATCTTCAATCATTGACCTTCGGGTTTTTCACTTTTATTTAATCTTCCCATGTGAGTCTTTCAAGTAAGAAAGGATGGTTTGATGATTATGCATAATAATAACCACCGAATGTCTTAATTTTATGGATGACTTGTTGGCTTATTTAAAGTTTATGAGATAATGAAGTTATTACGCTATAATTATAGATTTAAGAGATCATTGACTTTATGTTTTTAAAAGAAAGTATCAAAATTGGACGACAACCTTAGGCTTAGCGACGGATCAGGTTAGGCCTGGTCCACGTAGACTTAAGTTCGGCTTAAAAATTTGTGTTCGGGTTTAGTCTAATTTGATTCGGTTTTGGTAAATAAGATGACAACCATAGGCTTATTAATGCGCAAGGTTAGGCCTGGTCCACCTAGACTTAAGTTTGACCTGAAAAATTGTTTCAGGTTCGGTCTAATTCGATTGGGCTTCCGTAAATATATATATTTTATTTTAAAAATTAAAAATGATATCGTCATTTTATTTAAAAATTTGGATTAAACAACATTAATTCAAATTCACCTCGAGGTCTGAAATAAAAGTTAAGTTTGACCTAAAACTCAACCAACTAGAATTAGGCCTATTAATTTCGAGTCGAATCCATTAACTTTAAGTTGAACTAGAATGGATAATTTTTGTCAAACTTGCTAAATATTTTTTAAAATTTTATAAAATAAAAATGACATTATTTATAATGACATTGTTTTATTTAGAATTTTAGATTTTGAGTCTAATTGGACTCTATAATCCGAATTTAGATTTAACATGACATAGTATCTTGTGTGCTATATATATATATAAGAGATTTTTTCTTCTTTTCCTCATTTTATCATAATCTCATTTTAACCCTCCCAAAAGTTATTATTCACGAATTCCCTCTTTCTAATCAATATTTACCGCTAATAACTGAAATCGGTTAGTGTTATATACCAATCTCTTCCTCTCGACGATACCTATTTCAGCCACCATCGTAGCCGAAATCATTGCAAAAATCGAGGAGAAAATTGATGAAAAACACTAATCGTCGATTTGTCGCTTCATAACCGATCACCACCACCACCATTCAACTCGTTTTGACGTTAGGAACAAAAGCCCAATGGTCTTGTCACCAGCCACTGTTTGGATCACCGTCGATTGACCGAAAAAAAAGGTTCAAATTTTAGCTCGTTTTTCTTCAATTCGTTTAAATCTGTTGATAATCTAAGTATTTTGCTTTGGAGAAAGTTGTTTTACTCATAAAAAGCTTTCATTTAGTATAAAAATCGTTAAATTCTGAAACTAAAATTTTTTCAACGATCAAGGGGAATATTCTGATGACCAGAGGAATATTCATCAGAATATTCCTGTCATCGAAGGTACTTTCCGACGACCATTTGGGTCACTTTTGTGAAAAGTTTTTATTCCAAATTTCATAAATGGACTGCTTAGGCAATTAGGATGATACCTAAATTGTTATTTGAGTCCAATAACTCCTAATTAGCACTGATTGAGATATTTTTTTTGATTTATTACGTATAGTAGGAGCGAGATCCTATTGAAAGGTTCGAACGGACGAGTTCAATTACCAGGTAAGTTCATACCGACTCACTGTTACTGTAGTTGTACCAGTAAATGAATACTGTTAAATGCTATTATAGATGACAACATGTAGCAATGCATAACCACATTCATATGTATATATATAGAGATACACATGCATATGAATGTGTGTGTGTGTGTGTGTGTATATATCGATACTTATATATTTATATAGCGAACGTAGATATACAATAATGCATATCCATTTTAATATAAGCCTTTATAGCGAATTAACTGAGTGGATACGTTGGATTGAGTATTGTATACATGCATTATTCATTGCATAACTGAATGCTTACTTGATAAATTGCATGCTTAATAATTTGATTTGTATTGTTATGTTCAATTGTGGAGAAGAAAATATCTGTAGGACGTGTCACCTGATGGGTATGTATTAAGACTAGATGCGCACTGGTTATGATTATGAGAGTTGTTTTGTTTATGATATTAAAATATGTTATGGACCGATCTTAGTTGATGCTTGACTTGCGATCAGACCCTTATTTGTGATGCTTATGACTATGAACGTTTTAAGCGAGGGATGGTCTATTGGTGACGTTTGACTCCCTGCAGCTTCTTTGGATTACGAGAGCCTTATGACTACATGAGTATAGAACCATGGTTGGGCCGTTGGTGATGCATAACTCCCCGCAGTCATTCGAGATTTAAAGTTCTGAGGGGTTACTCTTGAAGATTAGGATCCTACAGATATTCTCGCCCATAATTTATTTGTGTTATTGATATGATTGGATGTATAGCATGATGTGTATGTATTTTGATGTCCATGCATGACTGTGCGCATAACACTGGGTATCGTAGGATTGTGTGAGCTTACTCAGTGAGCTCTTACTCCCCTCAATTTTATTTTTTCAGGTCAGCCAGTGTTTTGAAACCTAGACCGGCCATCGAACCGGAAGCCTTACTGGTCACCGGTTTGACCGGTTCAACCACTGGTCGAATCGGTGTAACGTTATAATTATGCAATAATTATATTTAATTATATATAATATTAATAATATTAAAAACAGACAAAAAAATAATAAAAATAAAAATTTATTAAACCAGTGGTCTGACCGATCGAACCGGACTGGTCCGACCGATCAATTAACCGGTTCTCACTGGTTCAATTTAGAACCTATTTTTAGGGGTGAACCGGACCGGATAGCCGACCGGTCACCGGTTGAACCGGCCGGTCCAGTCCGGTTTTCAAAACCATGAGGTCAGCTATCACCAGTTTCGCAGCAGTGACTCCCGTGACGTGTCCGTTGTGACCTATCTATGTTTGTAACAGGATTTCATGAGTTGTAAAACTTCTTTTTGACGCGTACTATTGTTATTGTATTGTATGAACTTGTTGCGTTCTTGGGTTTCGAACCTTGAGTCTCACGTGTTAGTCACGCGTCTATTTTGGATCGTGACAAAGTTGACATCAGAGTCGGTTTTCGACCCATTATATTAGCAAGGACGCTAGGCCTTAAGGTATTAGATTGTGAAATCTCACATCGTATAAGAGGAGAACAAAGTACGTCTTAGACGTGTTTTCTTAGGTGTGGGAAGAACAAAACCGTGAGAGCCTTGAGCCGATGGGCAACCCAAAATGAACAATATTTGTGAGTGGGTGATCTGAACTATTACATATGAAGTCTGAAATAAAAAAAATTGAATTTGACGTAAAATCAATCCGTTCGACTAGACTCATTAATTCAAGCCGAATCTATTGGCTTGGGAAACCACATAGTACAAATGACTAAGAAGTTACTTTCTTAATGTCTCCCTAACAGATTTTTAGACCATTCTTCGATTCAAATGCTATACCTAACCCAAAAGATTCGAGCCTCAGTACAATTGAGCAGGGCTCGTGATAAGCTCAAGGACTTAAAATCCACTTCACTCAAGATCCAATCTTGATTGGTGCGATATAAATGATTATGAACTAATTGCTAATATAAATAGCATCAATAAACACATTCAACAACCAAGATCCATTTTATTTAGAGCATCACAAGATTAAAGAAGCATACCTCCAACACTTGGCATTTGCACCATTTCCATTCCCCTCCAAAAACCTATCAAAGAGGAAAAAACAATACAACCCTTTGCAAGAGAGCTTATAGTAGAAGACCCTTTTCTTTGTCTCACCCAGTAGACAATATATCTCACTTGAAAACAACCACACCCTTATGACATGTATATGGCATGTTCTACTCTAAGGGGTAGAATATTGGGCTAATTGTCTCATTACTAATGGGATGATATGGACTATAGTTTAATGGGCCAACATATAGTAATTAGGGTACTACCATGTGCCTCAAATGCAATTAGCAAATTAACCATCCCATTATGGTTATTAAATATACATTAGGCAATTCAACTTGTGGTTAGGCATATGGAATTAAGTTGTGATTATATTAGTCCACTAACATGTATTATTTCTAACATATTGTCCAATATTAAAAAGAAGCCTCTAGAATTGTTAATCCTTACCCTATTGTCTACAAACTCTTTGACCTTATCTCCTCTATGGATTAGGTGTCGTGTCTATTGAAGTTCTGGAATCAACACCAGTGGAAAAAGCTATACTCTTTCCAGTAGTCATATCAGAAGAAGGTTTGCTTTCTAATCCTAATTCTTGATCATTCTCCTTATGCCGGCTTTGAGCTAGAGGATTTACACCAAGGCCCATGAAGTATTCGCAGAGGCTATATACTATCCCCTGTTATGAAATGCATGTGTATCCATTTAACCTAACTAACTTCCTTTTCTGTGCATATTCTCCGAATCCTTTTTGCTATTATCATGCTATTGAAGGTTCTAGCTAGTCTAACGCCTAAACCACCGTCCTCTTTAGGTTTACAAATTTCCTACCGTTTCACCTTTTGTTGGACTCTTATATGTGATATATTTAACTCAATTCCTTTAATCTATAAACTGTCCAAGGCAAGTGCAATTATCATTCTATAGTTTAAGGCTTAGAGTGCCAAGTGTCAATCCTATTATATTACCTACAATTAAAGTGGTGGTGATAATTCATATTTAAAATAAAATAAACTAAAAAATAATCATCACAAAGAAAGATATTAAAAGAGTGAAAAATTAACCAATGAAATAATGGCACCTGGATTTCCAATCCTGATTTCTTATGCAATCATGATTTTACTAGAAATTTACTCCACAGTTCATTTGACCATAAAAATTCCTAAATTATCCTAATATCTTTCTCAAGATTACTAACACCTAATTCAAGGTTAAATAATTGAAATCTCATTCTAGTTAAAACATCTAAAATTACATGAATTGATTTATGAATTTTACTATTAAGTTTGACCATAATCTAGAAAATTTATGTCAATTTATCTTTAAATTTGCATGCAACTCCTTTTAGTTATACTAGATTTATTCATACATTAAATTTCTCGATCTCAATTATGTAAAATCAAATATGAAATAATATGCTAACAATAGTAATTTAAGAATAAATAAGAGCACATAATTTATTCTCAATGAACATAAAAAAAATAAATTAAAATAAAGTTACTACAAAACCCATTACGAGGTTCATCTAATCTAGGTATTAAAAGGTATTTAGCTTATAATAATATAAAACAAAACATCAAAAATAAATAATAAGTTGGAAATCCAAGAAAACATGATTGAAATCCTTTAAATCTCCAAAAACTTCACTCTAGATTGACAAAAATCTGATCCAAAGAAGTTTCCTTGGTTGTTTCTCCTTTTTTTAATCTATTATAGGGTTCCTCCTTTCATATTTTTTGCTTCCTTCTTCATTTGCAACTCAATCTTGTCATTTTGAATTCTAAATTCAAATACAATAAGATAAATAGGCATCAACACGGGCTTATTAATGGCCGTGTTCGGTGTTCGTCAAATAGATGAATGAAATTCTCTAGAGCTAACATATGCATAGACACGGTCGTGAATGGTAAACATAGCCTCTTTACAAATCAACATAGGTGTGTTTAAGCCAACATGGGCTTGTTCCATAAGAAATATTCATTACACCTCCATACTCTCCTACTCGACCATGTACACTATCATTCACTCCATAACTTAATCAAAATAACTCTGACTTGTTTGAATTCTAAATAAGACCTAGAAATAAAATATAAACAACTTAATTACTAAAATAAATGAAAATATTTGGATAAAGAAGGAAAATACATTAAATATGGGACTAAAAGTATTAGTAAATTGACCGCGCGTCGTAATGCTCGTCAAAATAAAATAACTAAACTACTACTATAGCAGTGGTGAGTTTACATCGATCCCACAGAGAGTGTGTACAAAGTTTATGAAATGAAAGTAACTGGTGTTCAGGTTTAACGAGAGGTTTTGAATTTTTTTAAACAAGAAAATAAAATGAAACTATACTAATAAAAATTAAAGAAAACATGTGAAAAATGATAAAAGCGGAGAATTCGATAGGGACTTGGTTCTTTGATTTAATCTCGGCCTACACCATAATTAAGTATATTTCTTTGATTTGTTGTTCTTAAACCTCTCCTAGCAACTATTAATTATGTGTTAATAATTAACTCTAGTTTTCCCTTAAGTTTTATTTAATCAAGATACGATCATTAATTAAACCAGGAATGAGAAAAGTGGATAGATTCATGATTTGCTACGGTGTTTTGGTGAATAAGAGATTTTGAAATAGGAAGAATTAAGGTGAAAGTTAGAAGTGAAATGAAAGCAAAAAAATGAAGTTGAATATGTGTAGTAGTTAATGAAGGATATGTACATATATGTATGTTCTGTTATTCGTGTTCATGATTAGTCATGGATTATAAATTCTTTATGGATGATACTGATTTGAAATGGAGTTGAGAATAAGGAGTAAGTGAAGTAGAAAAGGTGATCTTGCTATGAGGTATGTTAAGGAAAGATTTAGAAACAAAATTGGCAGTGATCTAGAAAATATTCACTAAGTGTGCTTCGGTTTGTTAGCCATAACATTTTTTATAGTTGTCCAAACGAGATGATTCTTGATTTGGATTAAATTAGAAACATATGGCAACATTTCTTATGAAGACATTGGACTTTAATTCTATCGTTAAAAATCTCAAAAGTTGTCATGAAGTTGAGAACTAGGTGTAATACATTGGTGGAGGAATAAAAAAAATTGTGTTCAGAATTCAAGGGAAATTCTGGGTTAATCTAGGCTAATTTAGACAAATGTGTCTTCTAGAAAGTTGTAGGACTTTCTTTTATCTTTCCAACGGTATATAGTATGGAATTTTTGGACATCGAAGTCAAAAGTTATGATCTTTATATGTGGAGATACAAAACTAAGACGAAAGGAAAGTGAGACGAAACAAGGTAAGACGATACAAATGAAAGAAGGAAGAAACTATCGTCTTAGTTACTGTTCATTCTATCGTGTTAGTTACTATTCATCTAAGATGAAATTGTTGTTCATCTTCTATCTTCTATTCTATTTTTGGTCCTATAGATGAACGAATTTGTCTTCGACGTCTTGATGAGAGATGTAGCTTTTGAAGTCTTCTTTCTAACCATCTAAAGAACACCTTAATCCAATATTTGTAAGGAAAGTTATGGCAAATTTTCCAACCTTATATCGTCTGATGATGTCACTTGGTCTAAAAAATGATGTCATATCATCTGTTCCATTTTTTACCCCTCAAATGAAAGAATTTGTCTTCAAGGTATTCATGAGAGTTGTAACTCTTGAAGTCCTCTTTCAAACCATCTAAAGAACACCTTAATCCAATATCTTTAGAAAAATTTATGGCAATTTTTCCAACCTTTTATCATCTAATGATGTCACTTCATTTTAAAATGATGTCATATAGTTTGTTCCATGTTCGACCCTTTAGAAGATAGAGTTTGTCTTTAAGGTCTTCACAAAAGTTGTA
The DNA here is from genome assembly GCA_025629785.1 of Erythroxylum oxycarpum. Taxonomy (NCBI): domain Eukaryota; kingdom Viridiplantae; phylum Streptophyta; class Magnoliopsida; order Malpighiales; family Erythroxylaceae; genus Erythroxylum; species Erythroxylum oxycarpum. The sequence goes on along the minus strand of JAOTAZ010000220.1, from coordinate 3,075,462 downwards.
GATATTGAATTTCTCTTTCCAAGCATCCAAAGAATAGATTAATCAGAAATCTATAAGGAAAGTTATTTCAATTTTCTCAACCCTATATCATCTGATAACATCACTTCATCTTAAAATGATTTATATCGTTTGTTCCATTTTTCAACCTAAACACAATAGATTTTATCTTTGAGGTCTTCATAAAAGTTGTAGATATTGAAGTACTCTTTCCAACCATATAAAGAATACCTTAATTAGATATCTGTAGGGAAAGTTACGGTAATTTTCCTAACCTTATATCATCTGATAACGTCACTTCGTCTTAAAATGACGTCATAACATCCGTTCCATTTTCTGTCCTACAAAGGATAGAATTTGTTTTTGAGATCTTCATAAAATTGTATATATCTAGGTTCTCTTTCTAACCATTCAAAGAACACCTCAATCTGATATTTTTAGGCAAAGTTATGGCAATTTTCTCAACCTTATATCATCTGATGATGTTACTTCATTTTAAAATGATGTCATATTGTCTGTTTCATTTTCTAATCATATGATAGAATGTCTTTTAGGTCTCCATAAAAATTGTGGATCTTAAAGTATTCTTTTCGACCATTTAAATAACACCTCAATCCAATATCTGTAGGGAAATTTATGGCAATTTTCCCAACCTTGTATCATCTAATGATGTCACTTCGTCTTAAAATGACGTCAGATGGTCTGTTCCATTTGCTACCCTTCATATGATAGAATTTGTCTTTGAGGTCTTCATGAAAGTTGTAGATCTCTAATTCCTCTTTCAAATAGTTGAAAAACAAGATCAATCTGACATTTTTTGTGAAAGTTATGGGAATCGCGCCAAAATAGGTTCAATTTAATTGAGGTCATAAACATGGTTGCTTCTGTTGACCATAACTTCTTCACTAGACCTCTAAATGACTTGATTCTTGAACCATTGGATTTTTAAGACTTTGCTATACTTCTCCAAAAAAAAAATCTTAGTCATTTGAATTGAAGTGGGAAAGGTTGAGTGAAAAGCATGGGACGAGTACAGTAAGTGTGTTCGTAAGTAATATGAACTGGTGTTATTCCACCGAACATACTTCAGTATTTTGAGGATTTCTGGAGCTCTATTGATCCAAATGAGATGATTTATGACTTGTGGTAAACTAGAGACATAGGATTACAAATTATTTGATGAAAGTGAACTGTAAGACAGTCTCTAAGACTTTCAAATTCCAGACGGAAGTTGTGCATAGTAGATTATTTTGGACAAAAGCAGTTTAAAAATGGTTGAAGTATATCTTTTGAATCACTAAACCAAATCGAATGATTTGGGAGGCTTTAGAAACTTAAGACAATAGGGAAAATTTTCCAGACGAAATTGTTATGTAAGAAGGTTTAAGGATATTTTTGGCAAGACACTTAAGTTTAAAAGAACATAAGTCTATAAGGAAGGATAAAATGAAACTTTTGGACTCATTAAGGACATAATTGAAAGAAAAAGTATTGTCTTGCTTATAAATATAGGGGAAAACATGAATGAGAAGATTCTAGAGAAGCAAAATGTGTGGATGAGAAAAGAGGTAAGAGAGAGAAAACATGGAAACGAATGAAAGAGAGAAAGAAGAGAAATAAGCTAGGGTTTCAATTATGTTAGCCCGTTGATACCTCAGGTTGTTTACAAAGAGAAGAGCTTTCTTTAGAGCTAAAGATCCCTTCATTTGGTGAAGAATGAATGTAAGATTATTTTGAAAATTTTAGATTTTTGAAAGGATTTTAGTTTATGGAGTTTAGAAAATGTTTGAGATTAAGTATTTTAGAACCAATTTTAGTGAATGTGCTTTGAGAGATTTTCAATTGAAAACCTTATTGAGTGGGATTTTTGTTATTGTATAAAGGGATCAAGAGAGAGAGAAAAGAGGAACAAGAGGAGAGGCATTTTGAGCAAGTCAAGTATTTAAGCAAGAAAATCAAGGTGGATATATGTTTATAATGGAATCAATAAGCTACTACTATTTTCTTTAAATCAAAGAAATTTTCTTATTTCATTTGCATCATAAGTGCTGCATTATTGTTCATGAATGATTTTTCATATCTGCTATATGTTTGCTTCATGAATTGTGTGATGAAAAGTCTTTGTAACTGATTCTTTTGAAAAGATGCATGTTTATGAGATTAAGTTTTCGGAAATGATTTTCAAGTTATAGCAAATATATG
>JAOTAZ010000220.1:2982746-2993480 GCA_025629785.1 Erythroxylum oxycarpum | reverse complement strand
CGTCGAAAATAATGTTCTACGACGGCAAAATTCCTTTACCGACGTTTAAAAAACGACGTAAAAAGCCTCCTTTTCTTATAGTGAAAATTGAAAACATAAGGTTAATAGAGTAACATTTTATATCTCAAGGTTTAATTAGCTACTTACGTATAACACAGGGTCGTCACAACAATTTTGTCTAAGTTAATATAGATATTCAAAAGCTTTGTTTTAGAGGGTTATATATTTTGATGATTTTATTTTACATAAATTTGTCAACAATGAGTGTTGGTGGAGACAAAGATTCGGTAACAAAGCATAATTCTATTAACAAATATTATGATTTCAAAGGCTTTAGGAGAAGCTAAAGTCAATGTTCATCAGCAAGGAAGTCTCCATGAAATGATATCTACAAAGGAAAATAGTAGGCTTTTGGCTACCGAAAGTACAAAGAATTTGGACCATATTTTTGATGTTGACTTTACTGAGCTCACCTGATACGTCACCACATGCAGAACTAAGTTGATCCGTAAGGAAAGCGCGCCTACTTGAATGAAGTTCGACTATAAATACATGCACACATTAGGCTTCTAGCAATTGCTGCGAAGAGGAGCAGAGGCTCAGGGATTACTCTACAATCTACCATAGTGCAAATTCTAGAATCTTAAGAGGTGTTTCTTTTTAAGTTCAAGCAAGGAATCGGCGAAAATGGTGACCAAAGTGCAAGAGGAGATGCAAACAAAGCAGGCCCTTGGATGGGCAGCAAGAGACACTTCGGGGGTCCTATCTCCATTCAAATTTTCCAGGAGGTTCTTTCGCTTAGCTGTTCTTTCTATATCACAAATTTCATTCTCAAAAACCTTCCCCTTTGTTCCCCTTTCTTGTTTAGTCTGAAGCTTAAACATCAGAAATTCAGAAGCTATATTGAAGAATGGAGTCGTAATGTTAGTTCTTATGACATAATTTCTACAGGGCCACAGGAGAGAAAGATGTTACATTCAAAGTGCTGTACTGTGGGATATGCCACTCGGACCTTCACATGATCAAGAATGAATGGGGCACTTCCACTTATCCTCTGGTTCCTGGGTATGTTTCTCTTGTAACAGCTAGTTGTCAACTACTGCAAAATCATTCTTCTCAACTAGATATCGTGTGATTACATTATAATTTGATTAAATTACAGGCACGAGTTTGTGGGAGTAGTTACAGAGGTGGGGAGCAAAGTGGAGAGATTCAAGATTGGGGATAAAGTAGGTGTAGGCTGCATGGTTGGATCTTGCCACTCCTGCGACAACTGCAATAATGATCTTGAGAACTACTGTCCAAAAATGATTGGAACTTACGGTTCCAAGTACTATGATGGAACACCCACATATGGTGGCTACTCAGACCTAATGGTTGTTGATGAGCATTTTGTAGTTCGAGTTCCTGATAACTATCCTCTTGATGCTGGTGCCCCTCTATTGTGTGCTGGGATTACAGTTTATAGCCCTTTGAGATATTATGGTCTAGACAAACCTGGAGTGCATGTGGGTGTGGTTGGGCTTGGTGGATTAGGTCATATGGCTGTTAAATTTGCTAAAGCAATGGGAGCCAAGGTCACTGTCATTAGTACCTCTCCTAAAAAGAAGCAGGAAGCAATGGATCATCTGGGTGCTGACTCATTTTTGATTAGCCATGACCAAAATCAGATGAAGGTACTTAAACCTTCAATGAGGAAATTCTTACTGACTCTTTTTTTTTTTTTTTCCTGGTAACTCTTCTTAGTTTCTTACATATATAAATCTACAATATACGTAGGCTGCAATGAGCACAATGGATGGTATAATTGATACAGTGTCTGCAGTACATCATCTTTTGCCATTGATCAGTCTACTGAAGTCTCATGGAAAATTGGTAATGGTGGGTGCACCTGAAAAACCACTTGAGCTTCCAATCTTCCCTCTGCTAATGGGTACGTTCTTATTTCTCTTTTTAACCATTTAACACCTAGTTCGAGCACAGTAAATACGTCAATAAACTTTGTATCTTAACAATTGTTGTGGGAAATTTGGCAGGGAGGAAGTTGGTGAGTGGTAGTTGTATCGGAGGAATGAAAGAGACACAAGAGATGTTTGATTTCGCTGCAAAACAGAACATAACAGCAGACATTGAGGTAATTCCGATGAACTATGTTAATACTGCCATGGAACGCCTGCTCAAAGCAGATGTCAGATACCGTTTCGTCATCGACGTCGGGAACACACTGAAACCTGACATCTGAGTTGCTACAACCTGCTCCTGAGCCGCGGCTATAATACTTGAGAAGTTCGAGTCATATATGATAAGATGACAAGTTTTGTTTGCCATCTAATAAGATTTGTGCTTCACATAGTGAAAGTTTTCATATGTTTTATTATATGAGTTGAGAAAATCTGTATTTCTTGATGTTGAATACAAACGAGAGTACAAAATTTATAGAAAGAATGAAGAAATACAAAAGGTAATAAAATAAGTGCAACGAATTGGTAGAAATCAAGACATATTTACAGCCTTCTAATTTTGGTTGATTGACCCAAAGATTTTAGCTACGAATGAGCCGCAGATCACGCTAATACCCCCCCTCAAACTCAAGGTGGGAATGTAAATACCAACTTGAGTTAGCTTAGTAATTCACGGAATCAGTTGAGAAGACAAGTTTTGGTGAAGATATCAGTCGTTTGGTTGGTAGAGCTAGGAGACAGAGGCTAATCTTAGAGGGCCTTGAGCGATATGATGAAAGATAAAATGACAATTAATCTCAATATATTTGGCGTGTTTGTGAAACACATCATTATGAGCTATTTGAATAGCTCTCCTCTTATCGCAATGTAGAACACAGAGGAATGAGTGACTACCATATTAACTAATAACCAGCGAAGCCAAAGTAGTTCGGACGGAGCATCAGCAAGGGCAAGATTGTTAGACCCTTCTTCTGGAGCCCAACATTTGGAGCCAGTAAACAGTAAAATCTCATTGCAAATTTTCTTAAATAATAAATGCATATGCAAAAAATTGATAATCAAAACGGCTCGATTTATTGAAAACAATTTCAATCAAAAAAGATGTAAACTTTATTGAACACATCAGAGTTTCAGTAATCACTTGGGCCCATTACAGAACAAAATGTTTGTTTTTCATAATATCTTTACATTTTTAAAAAAACACCCCTTTGGCTTATTACAAGATACAAAATACAAAAAATACACATGATACAATTGAATACTTATGCTTAATATCATTTTTAAATACCAAAAGTTTCTGAACTAACTTATTTACAAAAGTCTATTCTTGGTGTTTGCCCAACTTTACAAGGATCAATGATGTTCTACTTTTTCTTCACCTGCGGAGTGGAAGGTAATGAGGTGAGCTGCAAAGCTCAGTGGCTTATATATTTATAGCCATTGGCAGTGAGCCATACAATTCAAGCACACACATATATATGTATATCAAAGTATATATATATAATTAATCTAGCAATTCTAGCTCAAAGTTCATAATTAAAAAATGTCATCATATAGAACATCCATCAAAATATGACACTCAATTATGCATCATACTTGACAAATCGAATATGCAATGTACAACCAATTGGCTCGAGAGTTTCCATGGAACAAAACAGAGAAACCGAAGTTTGCTTCATAAACAAAACGAGTCCGAATTCTCAGGATCTCGTGGCCTCAAGTGGGCAGCCGGGAGAAGGCTCTTGTCAACTTGCACGTGACGAACTAAACAGTTCCTCTCTCGCCTAAACATAATCAATTTCATGCTCAATTAAATCGATCACAATTTTATATTCTCATACTTCTTATACTTTTTCTTCATTTCATTCATCCAAAATGCCACGAAATTTTTTCAAGGCATATATGATCATAATCACAATTTAATTATATCGAAATGTCATACATCTTTTAATGTATGACATAAAACATATCATAATGCATTTTTCACATTACAGAATTCACAGTTTAACAATCCAAGCATATACACACACATAGGCACATTGCCTATTTACACAATAACCATAAATATATTATCCACCTAATTTACTTGCAAAAATTCAAGTCAAGGTTTTTTTTTCCCTTTGCTCTTGGGTATATTATCTTAGTTTTCTAAAACAAACCAAGTCTCATTCTGTAGGAATTTAATGGAAAATCCCACAATACAAAATCACTAAAATTGATTCTAGAATACTTAAACACAAGCATTTTCTAAACTCCATAAACTAAAATCCTTTCAAAAATTCAAAGGATTCAAAATGATCTTACTTTCATTCTTTACCAAATGAAGGGATCTTTGGCGCAAAGGGAAGTTCTTTTCTTCCTTTACCTTTTTCCCTTCTTGAACAACTCCAAAATCTCTTTTGAAGACTAAGAAAGGTTAAACCTAGCTCAACTCTCTTCTATTCTCTCAAACCACCAAATTCTCTCTCTTTCTTTCTCATTTTTGTTATCCTCTCCTTCTCTCTCTCAATTCACGTTTTTCTTCTTCATTTAAAAGCAAGAAAATACTTTTTCTTCCAATTATGCCCTTAATGATTGAGAATTGTCCAATTTGCCCTTCCATTTATGCCTTATATTTTTTATGCTTAAGCGTCTTGCCAAAAATACCCTTGACCATTCTGACATAACATTTTCTTCTAGAAAATATTCCCCGTTGTCTTAAGTTTCTAATGACACCAAAATCATTCAATTTCGTTCAGAAATCTGAAAGTATTACCATAAACACTTTCAAATTGTTCTTATATTGAAACAGTACATTATACTTAAATTTCGCCCAGAAATTGAAAGTCTCAAAGACTGAATTAGATTTCAATTTCTTCATACCATTAGTAGCTCCATATCTCTAATTTACTTTGAAATAAGAATCATCTCATTCAGAGTTCTACCGATCAAGACATCATCAAAATACCAAAGTACGTCCATTGAAATCATACCAGCTCATATTATTTTAACAGATTCCCTCACTTTCCTTCAGTCAACCTTTTTCAAATCAATACCATATGCTATCAAATTCTATGGAGAGGTGGAGAAATGTTTTAAGGAACTATGGATTCAAGAATCACTTCATTTGGAGGTCGGATAACAAAGTTATGACCGAAAGAATCAAACAAGGTTTGGCCCTCAATCATATTGAACCTGTCTTGGGACAATTCACATATCCTTCACTACAGATGTCAGATCAAGATCATTCTTGGAAGGTTTGAAGAAGACTTCAATATCTACAACTTTTATGAAGACCTAAAAGACAAATTCTATCATATGGGGGTCAAAAATAAGACCAGACGATATGATATCATCACTAGATGATATGACATCATCAGACAATACAGGATTGAGAAAATTGTCATAACTTTCCCTACAGATATCGGATTAAGGTGTTATTTGGATTGTTTGAAAGATAACTTCAAGATCTACAACTTTTATTAAGGCATTGAAGACAAATTCTATCATCAGAGGGGTAAAAAAAGGAATAGATGATATGATGTCACCACTAGACGATATAACATCATCCATAAAGAAATTATAATCCATGACTAATCATGAACACTAATAACAGAACATACACATATATACATATCCTCCATCAACTTACTACACATATTCAACTTCATTTTTGCTTTCAATTTACTTATAACTTTCACCTTAATTCTTTCCAATTCAAAATCTCTAATCAACCAAAAACACCAAAGCAAAACAAGAATCTATCTATATTTCTCATTCATTACTTCACTCTTGTCTATCATTTCTAATTCAAAAATTTTATTCATTTGTTTTAACTTCTAAGAAAAGTTCAGGGTTCAACAATGATATTATGATTAAGTACTTGATTGAGTTGTGATAGTTTGCTTTTTTGCTTCGCTAAGAAATAAGAGAATCGCCAAGGAAGAAGTAGTAACCGTGGTGGACCAACAGTCAGTATGGTCACCATCCCAATCAGCATAAGAACAACCTGACAACACCAAAGGGGTATATGCAGAGAAATGTAGGCCATGAAAAGAGTCCCTTTAACATATCAAAGAATTCAGAGTACTCCTACAAAGTGAGTAGAGCAAGAAGCACTCACGAACTGGTTAACCAAATGAATAACATAAGCAATATCACGCCGAGTTATAGTAAGATAGACAAGGCTCCCAATTAGATGGCGATATAATGTGGGATCACCCAAGAGAGAACCATGTAAAGGGGTACGTTTAGCATTAAGTTCCAAAGGAGTAGACATAGTCTTGTTATTTGTTATGCCTTCTCAGGAGAGAAGATTAGACGCGTACTTAGCTTGCGATAGATAATAGCCATCAGAGTTATGAGAAACCTTCAGTTCCAAGAAATAGCTAAGAGGGCCAAGATCTTTCATCTCAAAATGTTGATGAAGGTATTGTTGTAATTTAGAAATGCGAGATACATCATCCCCTGTAATAACCATATCATCACCATAAAGTAAAAGGAGAACAAGACCATGATCAGTGCGGCAGATGAATAAGGCAGAATCATGAGGGCTAGAAACAAATCCAAACTGAGCAATTGTAAAACTAAATTTGGCAAATCAGGTTCGAGGGGCTTATTTTAACCATATAAGGCTTGTTGAAGCTTGCTAACTTTGTGAGGAGGATAGTCATAACAGGGTGGAGGATGCATGTACACTTCCTCTTGCAAATTGATCGCACATCGTTACGCTAGTCAAAATAAAAACTAGACTACTACTATAACAGTTGTGAGTCTAGGTCGATCTCGCAGAGAATGTGTGCAAAGTTTATGAAATAAAATTAATTAGTGTTTAGGAAAAAGGGGATTTGGATTTTGGAATAAGAAAATAAAATAAAACAAATCTAATGAAAACAAATTAAAGAAAACATGCGAAAGAAATGATAAAACTGGAGAATTCGGTAGGGATCCGGCTCTTTGGTTCAATATCAGCATACACCCTAATTAAGCACATTCATTGATTTATTGTTCTCAAATATCTCCTAGCAACTATTAATCATAGGTTAATAATTAACCTGAGTTTTTCCTTAGGTAATGTTTAATCAAGATACGATTGTTAATTAAACCTAACCACTGATTAACCTAGGATACGATCTTTAGATTTAATTATGCAGTAGCATTACAAATTAAGAAAACTGATTAATCAAGGCAATAACCACATACGATACATCATTTAACCTAAGTTATGTTATCCCTAATGATTACGAATCTTTAGTCGCTACACATGAATTTCAACATAACAATTACGAATCATATCGAAATTCTAGAAATGGGTTTACAATTAAATGATTAAGTGAATGCATTAAAATCATCCTTTTATAATACCCAATGGGTTCATACAAGATAAAATGATCAATTTCTAATGAGAGAAATAAACAAAAAAATAATTTATAAATGCACTTAATCTGGGTCGTCGGCGTTGATGTCACCTCTGAATCGGCATCGAAAACTTAGCTTTCCAAGGGTCTTTCTAAAAAAAATGCTTCAGCACCCACTCCAATCCCTAGCTGAAACCCCCTAATTAGTCTGTAATTTGTTTCAACCCTCAACGAGCCTCCACCCTCATGGTTTTATTCTTCACTGCACCTCCTTCTCGTTTCTATTCTATTCTCTTCTACGTTGTCTAACCTAAGCTACTATCTATCTAAAAATGAAAACCATGCTATATCTCATGCCTCTCTAACTGTTACTGTAGCTTTGATGTGACAAATTAAGTTTTAAAGGCCACACTCACTGTTCACGCACCCTCTCTTTAACTCACGTTTCTTTGCCCCAAACATCTGCGTTTCATGCAAGTTAAAATGCAAACATTGTTGTTTGCGTTTACTACTTCGCTTCATACATACAAGGGTTGTCGTTTTGGTTTTGGGTTGTCCCTCCATGAGCACATCATTTTTTTAGCAAGCTATATGCGTTTTGTTCTCATGGCGATTTCTTCACCATGCATGCATCCAATGTATGCGTGAGCTGCTCCTTGCTTCACCATTGTGCTCCTAACATCTGCTATATTAAATCACGTTGCATGGAGCTGTCACCTTCCTTTATCCATTAATTGAATTAGTAACTCGAATGGCCATTAATTCACGTGAATATATGCGTGAAATTTCCATGCACAATCTTGCAGCTCACGTTCTTTTCTTCATGTCTTTATTTTTCTTGTCTTTTAATTTTCTTTGTCTCGCTCCATGAAGACAAGTGAGTATTGATCTTTGAAAATGGTCTAAATATAGTGCTTTCAACTCACTTTAATTTCTTTGCTTCTAAATTGTATCTAAAATCATATATGAATTAAAGTGAGTATCTTAAGCATTTTTGTATCATTAATCACTTAGTGTAAATGATTAAATGTATCAACAATTAAATACATATCAATTTCCCCCACACTTAGCTATTGGTCGTTCTCGGGCAAAATATCAAAATTAAGCTCATTGATCCAAAACATTGACTCAATTCTCATATTTTTCTAAGATTATATAATCATAACCAACGATAAATGATTTTCAAAAATCATAGCAAGAATCCAACATTCAATGCTTCTACTCATGATCAATCAACAAGCATCATCTTCGAAAACTGAACAATCTAATGGTAGACTTGGAAAATGTGTTTAAGTAAAATATATCCATGGTTAAATACTAATCATGATCATGATAATGCACAACTTTGTATATCATTTCATTTCTCCACCATTAAAAGTCACATGCATAATCATGAATCAAAGGACTTTTTAGGGTTGTAATGTGGGCTAAGGTAAGGTAGAATGCATTTTGGTTAATGTAGTTTGAAAACCATTAAGCTAGTGAAGCAAAAGCAACAGTTAATGAAAAATCAAAAGCATAAGTTAGCATTTATCCACAACTAGGTACCGTCAGTTATGTATAATACACCAATTATGTGTCACAATTCAATTCAGCTCTCATATTATAAACCATATGAACATAACATAATGAAATGCTCCATCCAACATAACATCATCTTCATGTGACATGTACTCAAACACCCAACCAATACAACTTAGGGAGGAGACATTAATCACAAATAACTTTGCAAACCATATACACTTCCTCCTTGATACACTTATTTAAACACATACATTTTTTCTTTTTCTTTTTCTTTTTCTTTCTTTCTTTTTCATTTTCTTTTCTTTTCTTTTTTCTTTTATAAACAATAAAAGAAAATATATTAACATGGGAATTTTAATCTTAAGACATAATAAAACATCTCAACAATAACCAACCCACACATATGTACAAACCCACACTTAAAATTTTGTACATCCATAAACTTAACATTCACAAATGTTTCACTAGCTTTATGGCTTGAGTAGGATATTTAGTTAAGTATAAAGTATGTAATATGGTTGATACAAAAAGAAAAAGTATAAAGCTCAAAGGGGTTTATCAAAGAAAAAAACATGTCAATAGGATAAGTTATTTAGCTAATGTAGTTTATGAAAAACAAAGAATGTTTAATCATATCCATGTTAATCCACGTGATAAAAATGTGATCTCGAATAGAAATTTAAGGCAAAATCGACATGTGCATGTCATAAAGGTCACACATTATCAAAAGACAATAAGACTGATATATATAGATGATTCAGACTAATAAGGCTCAAAATCTCGTCGGCTTTGTCTATCACTAGGCATTACTCTTCTAAAGATAATGCACATCAAACAATCACAATAGCAAAAGTACATGCCAAAGTTGCTATGAAATTCTCTAGTCAATTCATTCTCTACTCATGATTAAATAATCCTAGAAGCAATAGAAAATGAGCAAATGTTTTTTTTTTTTTTTTATTCTTTCTCACTTTTTTGTTTGAAAACTTAAAACAAGCAAAAATAAACCAACAAAGAACACACATGCATAATATACTTCCCTTGGTTTGCCTCTCAAAAAGTGCCTTTGTTTAGGGTTGCTAGCTCAACTCCTTCTTCTCTTCACATGACGAAATTGTGATCTTCAGGTATTACAATTAGTGCCACTTCCACGCGAGGTAGTTCCGGACAGGGCCTTAGTTGATCATCATCCTCATTCAACATCTTCCTTATTTTCAGATTCTTAATCTCGACTGAGTCCATACACTCCAGAAATATTTCAAACATCTCTTCACCTTTTTCTTCATCATTTAATTCCTCTAATTGGTTATGTAAAGGTAAAAAGTTAGTCTAAAAAAAATCATGGACTCAGTTGTTACCTCCGAGCTAAAAGGTGTGTCCCTTTCGGCTTTGAGTTCCTTCTCAACTTTTTCGACACAATCAATTCGTTGAGGATTGACCATCAAAATTCTCAAGCTCCTCATCACTTTGTAAAGTTTCCGGACAAACGTCCATTGGGTACATCTTGGGTTGATACGACTGCTCCTCTTTGCTTTACGGTTCCAGATGATTGATATCTCCCCATCGAGGCAATGCATCTTGCTAGAATTGTAGAGCATCCTATCAAATTTGTTGTACACCTTGCTGAAACAGCTGTTGCATATTCTATTGGAACTGCTGTATATCCTGTTGTAGGCTCTGTTGAAATTGGAGATTGTTAGCAATCACAACATTCATCAATTCTTCCATAGATGTACCTAAGTTTTTACAAGAAATTTCTGGTCTACCCGAGAATTGTTGTGTGTCCTGCAGACTATCATGGAATAATTCTGATGATTATCCTATCCATAACAAAATTTAGTTTGATCAGTCCAAACATTGTTATAGGATTGAGAATATGAGTTAGAAAAGAAATTACTTCCGTCCATATCGAA
>JAOTAZ010000220.1:2891220-2904688 GCA_025629785.1 Erythroxylum oxycarpum | reverse complement strand
ATCCATATATGCAGGTTGAGAGCATGCATAATGAATAAAACTGTCCACTCCATCAACGAATTCAGGATTAATGAAGCCAGCAGGGGTTAATCGTCTATACATCCAAGATCTATCCCGGAAGCTCATCGCTGGGAAACTGTTAATTTCAACCAGTCAATCCATTGTTAGTATCATTCATGTATGCCACATATCACAAGGTAGGTCAGATAAGGGCTAATATGTGATGCCAACATCAAAAGTTCAAATTCCCACCCATAGGCTCCTCCTATTATTCACCTCTAATACGCTTGGAAACTCTATAATGGGTTATGGGCTTCAGATTTAATTTTGGGTTCATATCAAATCTATTAAAACTGAATATATGACATATATGGTTCTAAACATATATGTCATACACTGGATATGCTTGGCAGTTTTATATGTAATGAATTGTAAATATGGATTATTACATAATCACACAAATATTCATACGCATATCACTGTTAATGAATTAACAACATTAGTTTCACACAAAAACAAACTAGATTACCACAAAGCCCAACACAAAATTGAATCATCGATGGGGAGTTCATAGACACACAACAATCAACCAACGGCAACAATACCTTACTATACACCTTACTCACTAACCTCAACCGAAGCGCAGTAAACAGTACTACAAGTACGGCGACGAGCCTGTTGATGACGGATATAACACTGAATAAAAACAGCACCACAGAATGACTACCTGCATCCAACAACACAATTGTTTTAAGTTCACATACATTGCAAATTGTATGTGGTCCTCAATCAATTGCCTCATCTTAAGATCAGCAATGTTAAAACTATGGATCTTTTGTTGTTATTACACAACGAATGTCACACTTTATGAGGATCCTACCGAAAATTCGGCAGCATTTCCCCTATAAAATGGACATCCCCCTGTTGAAATCAGGGTCTCCCTGCATGTAAAAGAACACTTCAATATCATCCCAAACTCGCACAACTACAATCGGGTCTCCAAACAGCATGTCAATGGTCAAATCAATCCATTAATAGGGAGATTACCAAAAGTTAATGTTAAGGCAATTTGACTTAGTGTTATGACTTAGTTCTTAATTTGAATTATTCGTTTGGTCACATGCCTATTTTAACTACCCAATGAAGAAGTAAATATAAGCAATTTAGAGCCTAATTGGAGAACTTTTGCATATGCCTCTATGTTCAGTAACATCACACCTACACTTATTCGAACCGTGTAGCTTAAGGGTGCATTATAAGCTTATTATATTAGGAACCTAAAACAAAAGTTAATTTAAAAAGGTTGAATTGCATTCTATCCAAGGTTTTTTTTTCAACAATAATTAATAATGATCAATCAATTACAATCACAAGAACTTCAAATAATAAAAATCTAACTCTTGAATTTTGTATTTGCTACCTAATTATTGAATTTTGTATTTGCTTAATTGAATTATTCTAAACATATGACTTTTAGTGCAAATAGAATTGTTGTCTTAATTTTTTTGTTTAGTTATTCAATATCCAAGCCTTTACTAAGGGTTCAAAGTAACTACTTCTAAGAACATGTTTGAAAGATAAGGGGAAAACAGTTAGGCCTAAAGAGAAGGTGCCTACCCAAAGTGGGATATTAAAGATATAGTTTCCATCTTTGAGAAGGTTGTGATTAGAATGCAAATATGTCAAATTCTGGTCTTACTACAAGATATAAAGGCATTTTGAAGATTTAGGTGGGAGTTTTGAAGATGAAATATTTGAGGATCAAAAACTTCTGTCCTATGAGAAAGGTTCATCACTAACTCTTTCTTAGTGACTTCGTCTAAAGTTAGTTGATGGGTGTACTAAGATTGTGATAATTCTACCCTAGTCAATTAGGGTGTAATATTTTCATCTACTTTCTCTAATGTTTATATTAGCCTTTAGGATCAAATAGTAATACAATTTCTTTTTCAATCAATCTATCTTATGCTTTTCCTTGAGATATTTTTTCTATATAGTAAAAGACTTCTCGTCTTTTTAAAGAATTCATTGGTAATGATTCTTGATATTCCAAAGCATTCACAAATTAATATTATGAAGTAATTGGTAACATGTGCAAGACTTGCACTTTATCAACATTTTTTGTTTTGACAACATTTATGTTAGTTGTTAAAGATTAAAGATAATTAAGTAAAAATTCATGCACAATTGCTATGACTGCAAGTTCGCAACTTTCGAGTGTATTTACTCCTTGAATTTTTTTTATTATGCGACTATCTTAAAGACATTTTTATATGTTTAGATTATGTTTTTCTTTGAGCAAAAAATGTCTTAATTATACAATCTTTGTAAAGACAAATTTGTATCATTTAAGTTTATACGTTGAACAAAAATGTCTTGATTGCATTCTATCCAAGGTTTTTTTTTTCAACAATAATTAATAATGATCAATCAATTACAATCACAAGAATTTATCCATTGGAATTCTCCATATTTGCTTACTCATTAAGACTTTGTTGATGATTCTAATTAAAAAGATTATAAAATTTCCTTCCTCTTTTGCTATGTAAATATTAGTCTGTTTGGCTTTTGCTGTTAATCTTCTTGTAGTCTCACTTGACTATAAGTTAATATAAGATTTTGACTAGATATTTACACATATTTCAAAAATCCAACATGTTAACTAACGCTACTAAAAATCCAACGTGTTAACTAATGCTATAGTAAAATCCTTTTTTTTACTACAAAGATTTTTTTTTTCAAAAAAAGGATAACAATAGTCATAAATTGTTAAAGTTTAACGATTCCTTTTTTATAGATATAAATCTCTTCTCCTTAATTAATATGAGTAATTGCATTTTATACTAATTTAAGAAAGTTTTAATAATTACATTATATTGTTTCTAATTTTTAAAGTTTTTGTATAATAACTTTAATAGTATAACCCTAAGATATTTATTACTTCAACCAAAATTATATTTAAACATTCAAATTCATCTCCTATTATGCATGCAAATGCCTTTGTAGCTTAGGTTAGGATAAGATAATGAATTAACTTATAAACTTAAAGGAAAGGAAAAGAATAATCTAATTTAACAATTATCCATGATTTTAGTTATAGGCCTACTTTCATATAGTTTTTACATTATATTAAGGGAAATTTATTGTTATGTTGTATTGATACTTTTTAATATATGCTTTAAATCCCAACCATATTTAGTAATTAGTTTTGGTATCTAGTGCACACTTTTAATATATAATTTTTTAATTAAGTGGCTACATTATTAAAGTTAAAAAACCAAATAACCAACATGTAAATGTAGACCAATTATTATACAACCCTAAAGTTATGATAATAAATTAATAAGATGTAAAATTGACGTTACTTGAAAGTTTAAATAAAAACTTAGAGGTTTTGGTATCGAGTGGAAACTTAACTCTTCTAGTCTCTATACCAATAAGTCCTGCATATCTCTGTTTTGCAATCCTCTCTATACTACTCTTTGGCATAAGCTAATTGGATCAAGCATCAGTTTCTTATATCTTCAATAATACTGTGACAGGCTATCAAGAATAGGCTCTTAATTTCTAATAGAGTTACAAAATTCTCTTAAATGCTACCTATCTTAGGATACAATATCTAACTCTTGAATTTTGTATTTGCTACCTATCTTAGGACACAATATTGTCTCTAGTTTAGTTCTACAACTCCTAATGCATTCCATCGAACACCTTGAGGGCAAAACCATCTCAACCCTATCTACACACAAATCCTTTACTTCTTTCCATTATGAACATGCAAAACACTCACACAAGACAAATCAAACCTAAATAAACAAATTAAATGCATTAAATCAGTCCAAAAACATGAAAAATTTGACCTTACCCACACCTTACCTTCGGATCCACCAGAGGAGAGACGATAGGGTGTAGTTGTCATCAGAGAAGACGAACGTTGTGGTCATCGGAGACGCAGCAGCTGGTCGGACACCTACGGAGGACGAAAATCGCCAGAGGAGAGGAGAGAAAGAGAAGAGGGGAGTTGGGGCGAGGAGAGAAGAGGGGAGGGAGGATGACGATTTAATTTAATTTTGGCGACGGTATTAATCCGTTGATATTATTAAAAAAATCGTCGTTGAATGTCGGCACCTAACCTAATTTCCAGATGACTTTTTACAATATACCGACGACTATTTTTTGTCGGTGAACCATTTCTCCACGACCCGTTTGCCGACCAAACTTTTGATTCCATCCCTATTTCCAGATAGAATTATATTCATCGGCATATTTCCGTCGCTATAATTAACCGCGAAAGTTTCCCACCAACTTTCGCAACATCTTTCTTAACCGTCGAAATTTTTATGTCTTTCACCGATAGATTAGGTCATCCCGTCGCAATTTCTATGCGATTAATGGTCCGTCGGTAAAATATCGTCGTTAATTAACATTTTTCTTGTAGTGACTCATTGAATAAGCCAAATTACAAGCTAACGTACCTGACCTTACTATCTTTAATTTTTTTTGCAATAAGATTTAAGTGGATTTTGATTCGTTCTATAGGTTTTTTTCTTGTTATTAATCCATTTAAAATAGACCAAATGTCACCCTAAACAATTTTTTGTCTCCTTTAACCTAAAATTTCAATTTAGTTACCTAAAATATTGTCTCGTATGATAAAGGAAAACTACACATGTCAAAAAGTTAGGGAATTTTGGACCATATTTCATTAGAAAATTTGCATTGTAAGAAAATATGATAAAAGATTTCATTAATATTAAGTCAAAATACATCTCAGATCAGGTATTGGAAAATTTACTGAATCTCTAGTCCTTAGCCTTAAAGGGGATAATGTATAAATCTCATACCAATTTACACCAAGGCTACTTAACTTAAGGATCTAAGTAGAGTTATTTACATGAAGCTATAGAGAACTCCCTGGTGTTATAAGACATCAAGTAGATTTTATCATGCTTAGTCGAATTTGTAGGGTACCAAGGCAAGATATCTTTAATAACTTTAACACCTGTTAAAAGTGAGCTTGTCAATTTCAAGTGTTTAGTTGATAAGTGCTTTCATTTTGATATCTTAAGGTAGGAAGAGCCTGAGAGCATTTATTTATTCTATCTTGTATAATAGACCTCTTTCATGCTAAAACTCAATCTAGAAAATGTTATTTTCCCTATCCCTATTCTTAAACTTGATGTAAGGTTGAATAACTTCCCTCTCAAATAGAAGTTGCTTTAGAGTACAAGAAAATTTTATTTAGACTTAATTATATAGATGCTTTGTCCTTTAAGGAAATATATGTGAATCTATTGAGCTAAAAGGCCTCGTTATTAGAGTAAATTCACCAAAATATTTTTATCGCCATGAGTTTTCTCATAAGAATGGTATTTGGGATGCCTAAACCTATACTAGCTTTTGGTACATCCTTTAGCGTAACTAATCCTAGAATGCTTTTTTTAGAATTGGTGCCAGTCTAAAGGAAGCTTAAATAATTTTATCAAAAGCCTTTAAAATCTCCTTTAGTATACTTAGCTGTGAACACTAGTAAGTATTAAGGTTCCTAGGCCTAGAAATTACTAGCTAAATTCTTCGCTAATAGGATAGGAATTGACTGCGACAATTATTTAACTTCCTTTGGATTGATTCTATAAGAGGTAGACCAGTCCATATAGTATCGCTTTCTTACTATTATTGGTATTATAATATATTTAAATTTAAGTTGGAGTTGGAGTTGGAGCTGTTTTATTCCTTTACAAATGGTTCAAGAACCAGTTCATCAATAACACCTAATAAAAGAAAGATTAATTAGCTCTTACTAGGGTTAAACTCCAAACTTGAGATTTTTTTTAAAGGTATCTAGGGAGTTGAGCATTAAGGCAAGTAATGTGGGATTGGTACTACAAAAGGGAAATAAAATTATATGCAAACATCAAATTAGTAATCTCAAGTCCCTTACATTTATAATGGTATTTAAAGTTTGCTTCTTTAAAGAAAGCTAACTTTATTAGTCTAGAAATAACCTCCATGCTTAGTGCAAACATATATGGTAAGAGTTGGTCAACTTTTCAAATTCCTTGGCCTACTTTACAAATCTTAGTAGGTTCACCATTTACAAGGATTGAATAGAAGGCTGAAGTAACATGTAATCTTATTTAGAGGATGAATTTTGAGGGGAATCCATGAGCCGACAATGAGCTAAAGAGGAAATTCTAATTTAAACAGTCAAAAGCTTTTTAAAAAATTAACTTTCAGGGCACAACTCTAGATTGTTTTCTTGAATTGATAGCCCTTAAAAATCTCTTGAATAATTAAAATATTGTCCCTAATGTTTCTCTTATGAACAAATGCACTCTGAGTAGGGATTATATTTCTAGCATTATTTTTTAGCCTATTTGTAACTATCTTAAAAATTAGCTTATAAATGACATTGCAATACGTAATTTGCCTAAAGTCATAAAAGTTAAATTCATTTTTCACTTTTAAGATAAAATGTGTATATGTCTTACTTAATTTAGTAAGTATTTACCCACCTGTTTAAGAAGTCCATCACTAAGTTGATGAATATCTAGTTTAGTCCCAAATGCTTTGAGAAAACCTTGCACTAAAACAATTTAGTCCCGACGCCTTATCTGGATGAAGATCGCCTTATTTAGATGAACATTGAAGAGAGTGCCCTTTACTTCATCTTTATATTCTTGTTTAGGTCATTAACAAGTTGAGTTGTAAGTCAGGCTTTGAACTCCTCTAAGATCAACTCAATTTTGGAATCAATTCCCAATAATTTCATGAAGAAATCATAGGTTATTTCTTTCATTATTTCCTATTCATAGGAGACTAAACCACTAACGTAGTAAAAGGATGTGATCTTATTCTTATTTCTTCAAGCTTGAGTGATAGTAATGTAGAATTTTGCAATCATATATCCATTTTTAATCATCGAATCCTAGACTTTTGCTTTAATTATGAGTGGTAATTGTTTAGGAATGTTGCATAGTTTCTCAAAGCTTCGACCTCTAGTAATTTAAGTGTAAGGTCTGTGATAATAACGGAAAGGCAATCCTAGGATTTGCAAATGGCAATGAAAGGCCCTTCCTTGTATAATAGTAAAGAATTTTATTCTTCTCCTAAGTAGACTTGAGCTTAATTTTTGTTACTTTCAATTTATATTGAAAAATGAAAGTATAAGAGTCATTCATTGTGGCATTCTAACCTCTCTTAATAGCCTCTCTAATATTAGGGTGCTTGAGTAGAGACTTAAAAAAACTTGAAAGAGTACATTCTCTTGCTCCCTAAGACTTTTGCTTAGATGAAATAGGAATATGATCAAATGTTAAATAATTGTAGAAAGATGCAAAGCTTATAAGGAAACTTGAGAGCCAAGTAATATTAACTAGGCATCTGCCTAATTTATTTTACAAAAAACCGTTAGCCATATTGTTTATTGCACCAAGTGAAAAAAAATTACCATTAAGTTCAAGTCAACTAGGTTTAGGTTCTTGATAATAATGGAGAGGTCTTCATTCCTATGCTTTATAAGGTGTTTAAAATCTTGTACTTCTTCAATCGACGTGTATAATTAGCATCACCAACTATTACCTAAAAGGTTAAGGAGTATGGGTTCAAATAAGCTAGTTCATCTAATAAACTTTTCCTTTAAAGGTCATAATTAAATCATATATGATAGTAATATGCAAGATTTATTAGGAGTTTAAGAGAAGCACATCTCATTGTAAGAGTTGGTTTGAAAAGGTTTATCTTTGAAGTTGAAAAAGCAATAGATAAAAAAAGACTAATGTGTCCATTATAGTGAGCTCTATAACTACTAAGAGTTACCCATTTCTTCTTTAAAGGCTAGAGATCTATATGAAATTGGTTTACT
This sequence comes from Erythroxylum oxycarpum, assembly GCA_025629785.1. Classification (NCBI taxonomy): domain Eukaryota; kingdom Viridiplantae; phylum Streptophyta; class Magnoliopsida; order Malpighiales; family Erythroxylaceae; genus Erythroxylum; species Erythroxylum oxycarpum. The sequence continues at coordinate 2,896,824 of JAOTAZ010000220.1, read as the reverse complement.
TTTATTTTAGTTTCTATATTGCCTACAAATGTAGCTTTTTAAGGATGATAAATTCCTTAAGAACTTGTTGCTTATTAAAGCTATTGATGCTTCTACATTCCATATTTTAAAATTCATTTTAAGGAAAGTTAAGTGCTTTCCTCCTCTTTAATTTCCTACAAATATTAGTTAAACTTGTAGAGTGCTGAGATTATTAGACTTATCATTAAGAAAGTTTGTGTACTTTTTATCTTTTTCAACTTGAGTTAGTGGAATCTCCTTATCCTCCTTGTCACCAAATTCCAAGAACAAGTTATTTCCTTCTTTGCCTTGTTTAAAAGGAGCTTTTCTTATTCCTTTTAGTGTGGTAGATTCGCTACTACTTTACCATCTTTTTAGTACTTTGTTTTCTTCTTGGCCTTATGTCTAAGGAAATTAATAAAATGATCATTAAACTAATCATGTCTCTTCTGATTTATAGGTTTGATCCCAAGATATTTGGGTGACTGTTGTGGTTAAAATGGTGCTTTTAAGGATCCCTTATCTACACTTGTATTATTTAAGTTAATATCTTATAGATTCACATAGCCTTTTTGTTTCAAAACCTAAACTTGTTCTCTCTTTGTTGGATTCTATAGGTAAGAGACTTTTAATATATCATCCATTAGTATACCATCCTTAGCTAACTTTTTTATCTTAATAAATTCATAGAGATCCTTGTTAGGAACAACTTCAATATATATATGGGCAAAACTTATTCTTTTAAGGTTTGTTGTGTTTTCATCAAGCTTAAGGGAAATTGATGGAGCTAGAAATATGGCTCATACCCTTTGATGACTAGTATTTAATTGGTTTATAATGAAAGTTAACCTAAATAGGGATGAAGTTTAACCTATTTTTAACTAAATATAGCCTTCAACTCCAATTTGTAAACATTATAGGTCTACCTTGAATGTGTTAGGTTCCTTGTTAATTACCCTGTCTGTGTTGTCATATAAGGGGAATTTAAAAACAAAGAAATCCTTTTCATTTATTAAGATAATTTCCAGCCCCATTTTTCTTTAGCTGATATTTTCCCAGTGATTAACTTGCAAGAAAGATAATCTATTGTCAAGATATATATTGCCCACAATGGCCATCTGCGACTTCTTTGCCTAAAGCTGGAGGATCTCCTTAAATGGAGACATATGATCATCGACCTAAAACTTGGGAACATATACTAAAGCTTTCCAACGATAAGTGGCTCTTATTCTAAGCTACTTTGGTATACATTACCTTTGCATTTTCCACTAATGGTATTTTGGGGTTGTTGGTGCAGATGCTAGAGTATGTAATATGGTAGGGAAAGGTTGGTGGAGTTAAGGTTCGTAAATAAGGTCGAAGCAAAGAAGACAACGTTCTTCTTTGAGGAAAGGTTGATGGAGCTAGTCAAGGAAGATGACACGTTTCCTTTAACAATAAAGAACTATCATATTACAATAGGTAGGAAATTGAAAGTTTAGGTAAGGAGGCTAAAATAGGAATAAATAGGTTTATTTATAAGAAGGGGTTGCAATTAGGTGAGTGAAAGTTAGATAAGAATGAGCTTTAGTCATCATACTAGTTTTCTTTTTCAACGTAGGAGTGAATAGCTCCAAATTATCTTCAACTTGTTATTTCTAAATTTGTTAAATTTTTTTCCTATAGATTTGTTTAATTCTCTTGTAATATCTTCTTTCCTTTTTATTTGCTTCTTTTTTATAGCTTGATAGTTGGTTGGGTGTTAGACTCCCATGCAAACACGATGATCTACGTAAAGATCTAAACCTAATGGTAATCCTGGGTATATAAGATACTATTCTATCGTAATACAGGTACGAGATCACGACCCTAGCCTCTTCTCTGTTCTTAGCAACCGAAAATCTCTCAAAATACTAACTTGAGCGTCGGAAGGGCCTTCCGGGAACCAAACCCTGGCGAGCCATTATTTGTTTTTCAGGTATTCATCAGCCAAAGCCACTCAAAATTATGGATCCAAACCATGATGTTCAACCCCAGCAAAATCCGACTGAACCAGTTGGTGCCCACCGTGGGGCCCGACATCAGGGCAGTACGTCCAGAAACACACAGGTCAGTCAGGCGGCGGCAGCCAATCCTGATATTGCCGCCGTCACGATACTTGCGAGGCAAAGGGTGGGTTTGCGGTTATCCACCACCCTTCCGCCACTGCATCAGGATTCCCACACTCAGTCGTCGCATCCAAACAACCAACCACAGCTTCACAGCCGAAATCATGAAGAACAGAGCATAACCTTGGGAGACGACGTCGAGGTCCATTCACACCCCGATTCCCAGCGCCCCCTGGATGCGAATTCTCTTGCACCACCGCAAATCTCCCTCACCAAGAAACAGATAGAGGAAGCGTCCGAACTATTGATTCACCAAGTCCTGCAGTCTCAGCCCGAACAACAGCAGACCATTGCTCGACATATTGGTGTGACGACCGATCACCATTCTACTGAAGCCCTAGAAAAAATCAGGGATGATCGACTCGAGTACGGGAAAAATATCGATCGCGGTAATGCCGATCGAGACAATAATGGTCGAAGCGGCCGACCAGACAGTTGGCAAAGACCTTGTAGGCACAATAATACTGACGAGGGCAGAGGGCAGAACAGAAACACGGTCGACTGACGTGACATGAAGTTACGACCCAGGACAAGGGATGATAGAAATGCTGAACGACGAAATGACCGACTGGTTGGGATCATCAACATGATCTTTGAGGACAATGCGGCAAGCGAGCCGACCGCAAAAAGTAGAAGAGGTACGACAGGCAGGTCAGTGAAGATTTGCTCGCCAAGAAACAAAAGCAGAACGATAGAATAATACCAATCGACGAATCCGATCGCGATGGTGTTAGCCGTCCCCATTATGATGCGCTGGTGGACAGTCTAAACATGAATGGAACTGACATAAAACGGGTAATGATCGACACGGGTAGTGTAACATCCCACTCCCGTAAGACCCGAACCTGATATCAACGGTGATATCCGAGCTCGTGACCCGCGAGGGTGGCATGCTAGAACACTCAATCAGTCAAAAGTTGGTACCATTTTTTTTAAACAGTGACAAGTACAGAAATTCATTTTCACTATGGGCCAAAACAATTCACTAGTCCATAAAACATTGTTTTCAACGCATTACGATCAATACCGTACTATCAATATAATTTCAATAATCAATTTGGCCTATTTTCATTGTTAACCCTTTTTCGGTTACAACGATCCACTTTGGGCCATTGGGGCCCATTCTATACATAAAACAATTGCAAACATTTCCATTTGATGTATGACAATATTAGCATTAATCAATCCCATTTACACAACCATTACAAGGATTCCCATTCTGTATCACTATTACAGACTGAACATCCAATTATACACTGTACAAAAATTGTGGAATACAAAATATACAAAAATTCCTAACGCAGACACGAACTGATCCCGACTTCTAATTTTCCCTCATGAGCAGCAAGTCTACTCCCGTTGCATAACGGGGTACTCTTCTAAATCCTGAAAAATAAATGCAAATTTTGGATGAGTTTTGCGAACTCAGTGAGTGACCATCATTGATGGTTCACCCAATCACACAATACATAAATACATTTCCATAATCGTATTTCACATTCACTAACACACTTTATATTCACAATCAAGTCAATTTCATGTTCACATTCAATGCCAATTAACGTTCCCATGCAATTTAATTAAGTCAATCCCATTGAAACCAATGAAGTCAATTCCATTCAATTCAAGTAAACCAATCCCATTCAATATAATCAAGTCAATTTCCATACAATTCAAGTAAACCAATCCCATTCAATATAATCAAGTCAATTTCCATTCAATTGCCATTTCATATTCCCATTCAATGCAATTAAATCTATCATATCATGTATATGTACATGAGGCCCAATTTCCATTTATTTCTTCGTTGTGACCGAGTGCCTAGAACTGTCCCGTATCCATTGGATATCAGGCTCATTGATAACTGTCCCACGTGGGGCTCATTGTAAACTGTCCCAATTAGGGCTCATTGTAAACTGTCCCATTTAGGGCTCATTGATCGTTGAGCTTGTAGCTCTAATAACTGTCCCATATAGGGCTCATTGATCGTTGAGCTTGTAGCTCTAATAACTGTCCCATATAGGCTCATTAATCGTTGAGCTTGTAGCTCTAATAACTGTCCCATATAGGGCTCATTGATCGTTGAGCTTGTAGCTCTAATAACTGAATACTCTGGTCACAACTCCCATTATATTTCATGTATTCATGCAATATTTCATTGTGCATATTTGCATGCACTTATTCAATCTTGATCACTATCCTTGGACCGTAGTTCGGCATTCAACATTTGGTTAAGAAGTCACAATTTTCAGTTATATGCAATTATGCATGCAAGACAATTTAATCATCTCAATATGTACACTTAGGTCATCCCATTCACATTCAAGGAGCACTTCAATAACACAATTTCCAGTATACAATCCTCGGACCTCCTGTCCGGAAACGTCTGAATGTGGACGTTCTATCCTGTATCACCCATAAGCAAAACACAATGTGCACACACATTAATAAAAGCACAATTACAAACCCATTCGATTTTCACATGTGTAATGTATAATGCATGCTCAATGACAATCCCGGGTATTTACTGCATACTAACACTATATGCCGATTCTCAATCATAATTTGATTGTCTAATTTAACTTAGACTCACACTTTATTTTCATATGGTCATGTTAACTAAATTCAAATTTGACTCTTTAAGAGTCTAGCATATCCATAACCTTGCATCTTAAAATCACTAGCTCCTCTTATATTAGAACGAAATTTCAATCCCCAAATGATCTCATACGATCCCATTTTCTTTCATAATTAATCACTTAACATCTATTACTCAATTTCTTTGAATAGCATTACAATCTTATACACCTTTTCATCTCCATTCCACTCATGCATTTGACACTCTGATTTCATCCATTCATTTTCTATGTTTTAACCTTCAATTTCACTTCAAACCTTTCATATATGAGTCCCATAAACCAAGGATCACCCTAGGGTCACTTAAAAACTCATTTAAGGCTTAATTGGTATAATTTGACCCGTGACTGTCCGTTAAACGGACATGCGTGTCCGTTAAACGGACCTTTACGGTTTACTTACTTCATTTTGAAAAGTTCACCCTCAAAACGTCCAAATTTCAAAATTTTTCCTGAAATAGAACTTGTAGATCTCGAAGTCTACTATCAAATCATCTCATTCCGAGTTCTACACAAAGAGTTATGCCCCTTGCACTAAAGTATGTTCAACTGAGTTTTCAAAATTTCCAGATTTCTAACTCTTCAATTACATCACTCAATTCCTCATGCTTAGCCCATCATTCCTAGTGCAATACGTATCACTTATCCATTGTTCTAATTCCCTTTCCATTTTACATCGTTCATTATCAAATTTTAACCCATTATTGTTCGTAAACACTAATAACAAATCATACCCATACATAAGTATTCATCATCAATCTCCTTCACACCATCAACTTCAATTCCACTATCATTTCATGTCTAATACTCACCTATATCCT
>JAOTAZ010000220.1:2828664-2839608 GCA_025629785.1 Erythroxylum oxycarpum | reverse complement strand
ATTTGTACTTTATCCCTATGAATTTCCTCCATGATTTAGCTTACTTCTACCATCCAGGAGATGATTCCCAGGTTGACCTGCTTCCTCATTTTCATAGATTTTGCAGAACTTTTCATTTCTTTCCCTTTGTATGATAACTAGGAAAGCTTGCAGGATATTTACATATCCAAACGTACAGCTGCAGAACAGTGATTTCCCTTTATTAAAATAAAGCTAAATAATGCCCGTCAGGAGAGGATCTTTTAAAACCAGCTACAATCCTTTGAAAAGAATCCAACTTTTTTCATAGATGTTTTCACACTTCTTATCTCAACACGGTTTTGATTTGTTTGATTGTATGAAGACAAAAAACGGAACGTTTGAGCCATATTTGATGATTAGGTTGGGCTTTAGTGGTTCTGTTGTGTGTTAGATGATTAAAAGTAGGTGAGAGTCATCAGGGGCTTGAAGCTGAAGAAACAAGGGAGGATAGTCAAATGGAGAAGGTTTATGTTGGTCTTGGAAATGATTTACAAGAAGGGTACAAGACTTTGGATTGGACACTCAGGAAATGGAAATCCAATTCTATCACCGTTGTCATTCTTCATCTGACCCACCATCTTTCTCAGGATTTTGTTAACACCCCATGTAAGCTTGAAGATGATCCAAGTTTTTCTTTGTTTCTGTTAGAACTCAACTGGGGTTTGGGTTCTGTTAATTTCCTTTTCTGGTTTCAGTTGGGAAGCTCCCTGCAGGCTCTGTAAATGAAGAGAAATTGGAAGTTATTAGAAAGTATGAGCAAGAAAAGATGGAGAAGTTACCGAACAAGTACTTAGCTTTCTGTGGACAGGTTTAGGTTCTTTTCTTCTCTGATGATTCACCTTGGAATCAAATGTTTCTGATAGTTTCTGAGGATTTCCATTTTCCTCAAAATTTTTACAGGTAAAGGCTGAAATTAGGAAAGTTGAGAAATCCGATGAGCCCATTCACAAGGTCATAGTAGATTTGATCTCCAGACAAAAGATAAAGAAATTGGTCATGGGACTTGCATTCATGAAGGCTTCTTCGTGGTGAGAACAAGTTTTCTTATCTTCTTCACTGTCTGATCAACTCATTATTTATCCATGTCTTCCTGTATAGGAGATCAAAGACTGCAACCAGCAGCTTACTGTACATTCAACAGCACAAACCCAATTTCTGTGAATTTTCCATTGTATGGGGAGGGAAGCTGATGTTCCTTAAAGAAGAAAATGATGAAGTACGCATCGAGAACGACCAAGGAGTGCCCATCACAAAGAAGGGTAGTTTCAAGAGTTGGCTGGGAAAGATGTTTGCTGAAAGTTCCAGCAGAAACTCTACTCATGACCTGGGCTCGAGTAGTTCCCAAGATCAATGGCAGAAAAATGCCCAAGAGATTGAAGATTATTTCAAGTACTTAACTTCTCTGAATTTGGATGCAGAAATATGTGAGGAAGAGAAGGATGTCTTCCAAAATAATTCAATGGAGCCTGATTTGCCAGAACTTGATGATCCTACCGTGGTAAGCATTAGAAAGATCATCTTATGCAATATGTGGTCATGACACCTTATCTTCATTGGCAAAATTGTTGTCCTTGTTTTGGCTGAAAGCGTAGCAAGATAGTGCGTTATGACTCTTAACAGTTTCGCATAAATGTTCGCAAGATAATTGATCCTTGTTTATAAATAACAAGGATCAATTATTTAAAATAACTTTTGACATTAGCTTACCTAAACTCAATTCTTATTAATGACTTCTACATTTTATCTATATTAAAATTTTAATATGATATCAGGGCAGGTTTGATCTGGATTATTAATTTCTCGGTTGTCTATTTAGATGTCTAGTTCCAGCAACCTAGTCCAATAACCACTGCATTTATTTTAAGTGATAACTGAATGTTCAATTCTAGTTGCATTTGAGGAGGAATGCTAAAGTATCTTATATTGACTAAATATAAAAATATTTAAGGGTTTATAAATAATAAAAGTCAACTATCTAAATGACTAGTTCGAGTTATTTTGACATTAATTAACCTTAACTTAATTCTTGTTAGTATATTGTACACTTTATTCATATTAAAATTTTAAGAAATAGCACTGTTCCCAGTAATTGTAACATACCTGCCGGTATCTGAGTCCAAATCTTCTGTCCAGTTTTACTCTATCTTATTCTGTTTAATAAAATCTCAGTCATTTATTTTACGGGCCCCCACGCGAGTCATATGCAGGTCCTACATGAATAGATGACTGAGATTTATTGAACACAATAAGACACCATAATATTGGACAGAAGCTTTGAACTCCCGGTATCTTATGGAAAACAGTAATCAAATAGGCTGTGCCATACCAAATATCTGAATCTGAGTTGTACCGCTTGCGACGGTTGCATGTCACAGAAAGATTTTTAGAACATTCAATTTCTTCCTGTGTCGGCATGTTTCTCTCTTTTTCCTATTTTCTGAATATGCCAATGTTTTGCAATACGTCAGAGTGTTGCTGCAAAAGTGGAATCCATGAAAAGGAAAATAGATGAAGCCCAGAAGATAGTTCAGTTGAAAAAGGAAGAGGCAAAGGCCAATGCAGAAAGATCTACAAAAGCTGAATGGGCCATATCTTTGTGCAATACCCAGGTGATTTCAGCTGCTTAATCTTGTTAGTGAATATATAAAACCAATTAAGTTGGCCTCACTCAATAGCTTAAGCTGTTGTATGAAATGGTCACTTAACATGGTATCAGAGCAAGGTTGAGCATATTTCACTACATTCATCTGAAACAGTTCCTAGTTTTGACTTACTGAAATGAATTCCCACCAATTTGGGAAACAAAACAAGTTTTTTTTTTAACAAAGCAAATCCCAAGTTCTCGATCCTTTTTACATTTGTTTTGTTCCTGATGAACTGGAATGACGAATTCATTACAGGTTGAAAAGCTTGACGCAGGTATAAAAGAAGAGAAAGCAAGACGCATAGAGATAACCAACCACATAGATTCCGAGAAAGAACAGATTCAGGATATCTTGAGCTATGCTCAAGAAACCAGAAACAGGCTAACTTACCTTCGTGAACTACAGTTGGAACTGTCTAACAAACTTCAGCTATCAACTGTGACAAGATCACACATGGAGACTGAACTAGAGAAGGCAGTGATTGGAAGAGCCGAAATGGTTCGGGAAATTGAGGAGTTGCGTAGGCAAAGAGACGTCATTCAACGCAGAATCGAGTTCTGCAAGGAGAAGGATGCCATTGGAATGGCCACCAAGTTGAGTGAACAGAGTTGCTCTTATAGAGATTACAGTGAAGAAGATATCAGGCTAGCAACAGATGATTTTTCTGAGATACTGAGGTTGAAATCAGGAGGTGATTGGACTAATGTTTATCGAGGACGCATCAATAATGCAACAGTTGCTATCAAAATACTCCCTTCTGAAAGTCAGTTGTCCCCTGAAGATTTTCTAACCAAGGTACATAAAAACATGATCTTATCAAAGTAAGAGGTTCTAGCTTTACCATCTGCAAACCGATCATTCAACTATTTAACTTTAATCCGATGTTGTAGATGAAGATTCTGAACAGCATTCGTCACCCACATTTGATATGCATGATTGGCTTCTGCTTGGAGATAAAGTGCATTGTTTTCGAGTACATGCAAAATGGGAGCTTAAGAGATATATTATTTTCCTCACAAGGGAACCTTAAGAAGGTAAATCGATCCCTCCCATGGCATGCTCGGTTACGTATAGCCCACGAAGTAGCCTCCGGCCTCGCATACCTCCACTCAGCTCAGCCAAAACCTCTAATTCATGGCCACCTGACTGCCGGCAACATCCTTCTGGACCGAAACCTGGTTTCTAAGATAAGTGGATTCAGCTTAAACCCGGGCTGTGATGTCTGGGACGAGCGACTGGATATTCGTGCACTTGGGGTCATACTTCTCCACCTTTTGACGGGGAGGAACTGGCTCGGATTGGTGGAGGAGGCGGTGTCGAAGGACCGGACTGCCCTGGTTGGAGTTTTGGATAAGAAGGCTGGACGGTGGCCGGTAGAGCTGGCGGAGGAGCTTGTAGAAGTGGCGATGAAATGCATGGCAGTCTACGGCGAACATAACTCAGAGATGAGGGTGGCGAGAGTGGTTGTGAAGCTTGATGAGTTAAGGAGAAAGGGTGATGAGCTAGTCGCCAATGGTGGGAATCAGGTAGCTGAAGATGAAAATTTTGTGGCTGAAGAAGACTCCATTGAAGTTCCAAGCATCTTTATGTGTCCCATTCTTCAGGTTAGTTCAACTCAGTCTCAACCATACTCTCAGATTTTGAAGACTTTGACTCCGAAACTGAAATTTGTAGAAATTTTGAATTTTAACTTCAACCCAAAATTGATTAGCTTTTCGATCTATTCGATCTAAAGTAAAAGTTGATCAAGCTTCGAATCAAATCAAATCTATAAAAAAAAATTGGGTTGAGCTTGTATTTAGCACTAACCTCATGTTATGCTGTGATGGTTGCAGGATGTGATGAAAGATCCATATTTAGCAGCGGATGGATTTTCATACGAGTTGGAAGCCATAGATGCATGGTTGAAGATGGGGAGAGATACATCACCTATGACCAACTTAAAGCTTAAGCACAAATCCCTCACTCCTAATCACACACTTCGATTCCTCATTCAAGACTGGCAAACTAAGTCGTCTAATGTACCTGCATAACAGCTCATTCATTATTGGCTGTTTAGTTCTGTGTTAGAATTCATTATTGTATCTTAATAATTAATTTCTTTATTCTTTTTTTCAATTTGCATTACTTTAATATAAATGAGTTTGACATATGCAAGTATTGACAGAAAACAAGCTCATTCAATGAGATTGACATGTCAAACTAAACAGAAGTCGGAGTATTCAATCTCGATTAGGCTCATACTGGGACTAGAACTTAATAATAACATAAACCACAAATACATTTTATGGGAAAGAATGTTTTGAATATTACAACATCCAATGTATGCATAAATAACATATTTGGCTGAGTTACAATTGAAGATGAGCTAGTTTATGCATCATCTCCAGCAATCATGGGCCAAACTTCATATATAGTGGCGTATAAGTTGCACAAAGTGCTTCTATGTATCTTCTACACTCTCAACCTGAAACCTAACATCAAGCAAGCAAACATCTTGAGCAGCAGAAGAACTTGGCAACCTTTTCAGGTAGGGAATAATCTGCATGGAGATCTGGATCGATTGCCATGTCCTCAGCACGAGACCATATATATACTCCCCTTTCCTGCCGACTACCAGGGACCGTGTTGTCGAGCACAAACGCAATCAACAGTGTAACCACCATGTTCATTGACAAAAGTGCATTCATTGCAAAATTAAACTGACACAAAAACAAAGAAAATCGTCATAAGGTTCTGTTTACAAGTTCACTGATTAGTAAAAAGTCAGCAGTGGCATACTTGTTTACTGCTGGAGTGAACCGGCCCGTCCGATGCTGCCCCATAGGATAGAAAATAACTTGGTAGTATCAAGCTAGATTCAGGTTGATACTGCTGAAAATATGCAGGAATCGATAAACCAAGGAACAGAGAAACACCAACTATCGTTATGTTCCTAAAACTTGCCGTTTGAGTGTACTGCAAAGTTGAGAGACCCAATGCCACAGTAAGGCCCCACATGAAGCAAAGAATAGCAGCAGCCAAGGCTTGTGGTATTGAAGCGAGAATGGCACCAATTTTTCCTATTAAAACAAATAAATCTATTACAAGCTAACACGAAAAACTGAGAGCACTAAATGCATTAGTCACTGAGTACCGAAGCCAGACGATCAATCAGGAGATATCTAGATTTTATCAAATTACAGAAACTTATGCGGCAAATTACAATCTCAAAAGTAGAGTACGGCTCTCGCATTTCTGTGTTTAGCTTAAATGTCTTGAATTAGTTGTCCGATGAAGTTTGTGACAAGATACATTTTAGGGATGTCTTAGACATCCTTTGAGATCTAGCATTAACTTCATCGAAAGAAGACGAAGTGCAAGTTTCTACATGAACAGCCAAGTTGAATCATCTAGCATTGATCTAATTCAGTGTCCAAGTATCAGAAGCAACACTAGTCTACAAGCATGGTCCAACCTAGACGGAGCTTCAAGGTATTTACCTATGAAAGAGAAAAAGATCAAAAAGGCTGCTCCAAGTTCGACAGCTCTTCGACTGGCCACCTTTGTTACGTTGATGGTGTGGGCATTCTCCGTTAAGGTTGTTGAGCCAGTACCTGAACCCCAAAGTCCAGCCAAAATACTGCAGAAGCCTTCAAGTGCAATTCCTCTGCTTACAATTCCTGGAGTTGGAGGCTTTGAATTCACCAGCAAAGATGTAGAATGATATGTCCCAACCTGGTATGCAATTAAAACATTTGTAGGTCATATATGTGGTTCTATATTGATTCTCCTACACGGAATAATATCCACGGTTTCATAGATCATGCAAATGTTAACTCTGGGTTGTTGTTCAGTGGCTTCATGAAAAGTAAAGCCACAGGTCTTCATCGTACTATTTTATTTTTTGCTTTAACTGATGTAGGAATAGTTTAATTCTGCCATAATCACCAAAAACATTTAGCAGGAGGTGCTTGCAGGACTTTTACTCATTGTCATCCAATAGACAACTCAAAATTAACTCGATTCTCTCTGCTTCATTTATTTACTTTCCGTCATTGTTACTTGTATGGAACTATCTATACAATTATGAAGCACCTAGTGCCCAATAGTGGAACAGGAATTAAACTCAGGGGGTAAATTCGTGGGTGACTGTAAAGCTGCTAAGATTTACATCCTAATAGAACAAATCAAATTTGCCATGTACATGAACTTGACTTACTGAATCCACAGATGCAACCAGAGAGACGATTATCATGATCAAGGAAGTTCTTAGATGGAAGATGGGGATACCCCATTGTAAAGGGTAGGGAATTCTGACCCAGGCTGCTGTTTTCCAAGCATTGGAAACATCAGTTCTGCAGTGTTGCATGGTATAGGCATGCTTTCTGCATTGGTCCACCAATATGTTTGAACTAGGTATGCCGGGGCTGCAACCTTTGAAATTGTATGCTCCACCAGCTGTCAAAAAGAATGCATATATCCAGATGATCATAACACTGAAAGGGACCTGCAATGACAAAAATAATTCAAGCAAGATGTTGCAACAAAATTAGCAGCATTCAACTTGGTAATTGTATGCAACTATGTATAGTAGCATCAGTTGAAGTTTAGAAAAGTATTAAAGAGAAATAAAAGGTGAACAAAAAGGAAAGACATAGCAAGCTAGAAGACATACTGCATAAATTCGGAAAATGCGATGGCCAAAGATAGATATTCCTCGAAGGTACTGGAAAAGGCAATATGAGTACACAAATAAGTTTTGTGAACAGTTTCTTTGCCATTAGTAATGACATACAAGAAAAGGAATAGCCGAAATTTACAGCATCTGCAAAACTTTCCTTACACACTGGAAAAGATAGCATATATACTAAACGCATAGACCAGTACAGTACTAAAGATATATTTGAATTGTTTTTCACCATAAAGAACATAACTTACCAGAGCGAAAATGAGAACCAACAGTATCAAAGGAATGCTAATTTCCACACAACTTCCAGCTTGGGGGAAACCGTAGCTTAGAAATGCTAAACCTACTGCTGTAACAGTTGGTGCAACCACCACAGGATTTATTAATCTGTAATGCAATGTTTTCCAACAAAGAAGTATCAGACGGATTTCTCAAATGTAAATAAAAATGTGCAATGGCTTGCGTATAAAATATTGTTGATTTTTAATGACTAGCCTTCAGCATAATGAAAATTGAAGACCTTATAAGTTAAAATACAGACTTTAAAGTGCAGAAGTAATTAATCATTCTCAGCTGTTTAATTTGAAAGTAAAGGAACATAGAAGGGATCATAACATTTTCTCATTTCAAACAATATCAGACATTGATATTCAGGTTGATAAAAAAATATGTACTTATTTGGAAAAAAGAAAAACATAGATTCATAGCAAGCACTGAACACTTCAAACAACTACTAAAATGAAGAAGCTACTTCTCCACTTACCTTAGTAACAAGGACATTAAACCACTAAATCCCAATAAGCTTTGAAATATCGAACCAACAATTATAGCCCCTTGAAGTTCCCGCATTATGTGCCTAAATTTCTACAAATAAAAGAAGTCTGCAATTAACACAAAGACTAAGCTTACTACCCAAAACAAAGAACAGCTAATCATATCCTGCAATTGTAGCCATTAGTATAAACTTCAATGGAACAAATACAGTAAAATGATTGTCACTACTCATTCTCAACTCTCGTTCAATCACAAGTTTACCCCATACTATTTTGAATTTTCTTTTATGACCTTTTATGTTCTGATAATAAAAGGTTTGCAAGCTATTTGGACTTTTAAAATGACATTACTGGTAAAACTTGACGAAGTACAGATATATCACATGCAAAGTCTTCCTGCTAAAGACTTACGTGTTCTGTCAGATTCCGATATTCACGAGCATTAATAATGACCAATGCTGGTGCCAAGTACACAAACGAGCTCCCTTGAACTAAGGGCAGTCGACTACCGAAGTATGAATTCAGTATTGTTGTAATGCCAGACACCAGCAGCATTGTAGAAATAACTGTAGCCGTATCTTTCTGAAACATTCGTGTTCATAAAGGCTCAGTCAGTAGACATTGGCAACAGATGGAGGAGTTACTAATGAGAGGCAGTACTTACATCAGTGCCACCCATAGCTGGTACGATGATTAGGGGAATGAAAACTAACGAACCAGCCAAAGATAAATAGTGCTGTAAGCCATAGAATATAAGTGGCACTGCAGTGAGAATACAAATTAGTGAGAATCACTTAAAAGAATAATCCCACCAATCAGGAATCAGTGAGTCCTGAATTCATACACAGATTTAAAAATCCAAGTTCTTGCTTTGTGAGAAAGTTATTCAAGCATTTTTGACTATCTACTGCTATGTATGGATGGTTAGAAATCTAATATGTGTGACACAACATTAAATTCGTGTCCAGAATAGGTAAGGGCGACAAAACTATCCAATAACTATTTCAAGTTCCAGTTGAGGACACACATTGGCTTTCAGAAAATGACATTTAAATCTCCACAGTTAATAATCCTTTACTAACATCAAATACTACACCATCCGCAGGTTCTGTAAAATAGTGATTTTTACTAACTTCTGTTTTTGCCTGAGTTTGAACTTTAGAACATAGCATACAGAGCACCCTGATAGCTAAAAAGGTGAAATAATAACTAAAGAGCGAAAGAAATTTGTAGAATGCACTAACCAAAACCAGGATTATCTCGCAATCCATATCTCATTCCACTTTGCCTATGCCACCATCCATCAACAGGGTCCTCCCCACCTGGATAGAATTCAATCCCAACATCCCTCCCCTCGTTTCCTTCCTCCTTCTTCGGTTCCAAAGCCGGAGTTGTTGCTGGTATTTCATTTCCATTTTCATTTGCTATTGCATTCGTATCAGCACTCCCATTTACGTGCTGTTGAACTCTATTTCCATTTGCATTCAACTGTATTCTCTTTTCCTCAACTTTAGATCCCGATACAGGCTCATCTCCAATTCTCCTTTTATTGCTCTCATCCCTCAACCCCAAACCCCTATCATCTCTCCCAGTTCTAAACCCATTTCTAAAGCCAGGAACATAGCTCGAGTCCTGTTCAATCTCGGTGGCTCTGCTAGGCCTAGTCCGACCCAGAACCGGGTCAATCTCAATCTTTGGTGACGACCCGCCATTGTTCTGTTGATCACTACCCTTCTCCAAGTCAAAACCAGCGCCGCTATCAAACTTCCCACTGGTGCTTGTGGCAGTTTCACCAGAGAAAGTGGACACAAAGCCAGTTCTTTTGGCCCAAGATCGCAGGTCTCTAGGATTGTGGTCAGATTTCGGCACAAAAGGCTCAATCTTCGGCAGCATAGAGCCAAGCTTTAGCTTACTTTTACCTCTTTCTCTTCTCTGCTCGGACTTCCCCAACAAATCTGAGCTCGACCCAGGTTCCATTGCAGCTTTTTCTTAAATGAATAATCACTCTTTAGCTAGATAACCACCAACAGAACAGAATCAATAGTCCACACCATAAAAAGCCAAAAAAAAAGAAGAGAACTTTATGAGTAGAAGCAAAGAAAAGATAGGAGTGGTAATGGAGATGTGTCACTCACTAAGAAGGTGAAGGAATGATTCATACCTTTGCTTAGTGAATGATAGTGAACATAACATCAAATTATAATGGCAATTATTAAGTGGGAGAGTGAAGCTACTGAAGTCATGTTCTCACCTCTTCAACTGTCTCTCGCTGCTGCTAGCTAGTTGCTGTCAAGTTGATAATTATTAAAATGACTACAATGCCCTCGTTTTTGGCCGTTGCAATAAACAGAACAGAACAGAAGTGGGAAATTATTTTATCCATAGTTTACTGATGACTAGGATTTCTTCGATTCTAAGTATGTCTATGCTGATTTGAGTGGCTGTAATGAGAAAGCCAACGTGGCTTGGACCGATAACTAAAGTTGGAAATTATTTATATATCAATGTAATATATATAGAGTAAAAATTTAAATATATAAAATAATTATAAAATGATGGTTTAAATCAATTTATTCTTTTAGATTAATGTACAAAAGGAGATAAGAGAGAAGTGGAAAGATAGGTTTGGAGTGGACTTTTGGTAGCTTCTAAGTCACTTTCAAAAGATAGGTTTGGTAAGAAACATGTACTTTTGAAGTATATCCCCATTAGCTAATATAGGAAAGAAATTGGATTACTATCTTTTAAACTTGGTTCTATATATCATAAAAAGTTTAATCAAGATGTAACATAATTTAGAATTGATGAATCAAATTCAATTTGATCAATTTTTAAT
>JAOTAZ010000220.1:2783884-2794948 GCA_025629785.1 Erythroxylum oxycarpum | reverse complement strand
ATAGAAATAGAAATAGACATTAATAATAATAATAATAATAATAATAATAATAATAATAATAATAATAATAATAATAATGCTTTATTAATTTGTAATTAAATTGAAGTTTGATGTTAAATTTTACCGATGGAAACAACTTTGGGCCCGGATGAGCCTGTACTGCTCTGCAGACCGTGACCCAACTACCGTGCCAACGGCTAATTGGATTTCTAAAGCAACCCCTTTTGTACAGTTAACGCCTTTGGTTGCCATCCAACAATTTCAAATCCAAATAATCCCTCGTCCCCAACGGCTATCTTTCATAAGCCACTTTCTCAATTCAATTTTCCCTTATTCTCTCTGTTCTTTTGTAGTTGAATCTGACGGGATTTGTTCGAAAACCCTTGCAGATGGCAAAGATTTGATCTTTTTAACAGGTACGTTTCCGGGTCGCTCTTCTTTCGTCATGCTGTTGTTTGGTTGCCGAGAAAATGCGTGAAAGAAACCAAGAGAAAAGGGAAGAAAATTTTGAAAATCTTCTCAAACACTCTGTTGGAGAACTCTTCTTTTGTTTTGTAATACTTTCATGTTAATTAAACACTAAGAAAGTTGTTAGTTACTGTAATGACAAACGCCGTGGCCGCTGTAAAATTTAGGAAAAGTTTCTTCATACTATGAAGTTCTTTTTCTTTTGCTTTCAACTACTTTCATGGATTTTGTTGTTTCGTTAATTACTTTGAATATTTTCGTTTTCTAGGGCTTCACTTGCTTTTTCTTTTCTTACTTCTGATTTTACTTGTCTGTTTAGTCTAAGGTTTCATTGGTTAATAAAAATTAGGATTAGGAACCATAGTTTGACGCGAGATTCTCAAGATAAGAATGCAGTTGCAAATACTTTAAGTTTACAAGATTGTAATGGTCATCCTGAAATTTGCCCCAGTTGCTTTAGGTGGTTTTGTTCAAGTTCCATTCTTGGATGAAAATTTTCACAAGGCTCTTCTTCATCACAAAGATGAAATTCTCAATCAGTTATATACATCAGAAACAAAAGCCGCATTTTCCATGGAGCATAAGAACATTTTCAATTTTGTATTATCTTAGAAATTTCTTTGTTTTAAGGTTGATGCTGCATTTTAAGTTTGAGTTACCATCATATGCCACAACGTTTGTTTTGATGATCATTTTACATTGCAAACAGGTGTTCTTTCGTCAGTTTACACTCAGAAGGAAGGAAATGGAGAGGATCTGTGAAGAGTTAGACGAGGCTAAACTCGAGATAGAGAGGCTCAAGGCACACCTGAAAGGCAAAGCAGATTTATCTGAAAACTTAAGGAAAGCTTGCAATGAACAACTCATCAAGTTAGAAGAAGCGAATTCAAAAATTGACAAGCAGTCCCAAGAACTTAATGAAAAGGCAGAGGAAATCTTTGTGTTGAAGCAAAAGTGTGAGGATGCCCAGTTCAGATTGAATGAAAAAGAGTCCACAATTAGGCGTCTAAGCACTGCAACTGATAAGCTTAGGGTTGACTGTGAGGAGAACTGCAGAAAATGGGAGGAGGAAAAAAGAGGATTGGTGCTGGCTTTGGATGATGCGAATGAGAAAAGCATTGATCAAGAGCAAAAGATCAATGTGCTTATGGCAGAGAATGAAGGTCTAAAAGGACTTTTGTCGGATTCTCAAAAGAAGTGTTCAGAAGCAGAAAAGAAAGCAAGAGCACCCAAAGAACTGAGAGAAAGAGATGACATGCTTCTCAAGTTAGAGGAAGAGAGCAGGAAGGTTGAGGATAAGCTAAAATGGAAGAAAGAGCAATTTAAACATCTAGAAGAAGCTCATGAAAAGCTACGTGAACAGTTCAGACAAAGCAAGAAAGAATGGGAGCGTGAAAAGTCTACATTGATTGATGAGGTTTGTTCACTGCAGACAAGCTTGGATTCTCAGACCAGAATTTCAGAAGACCTTGGTAACCGGTTGAAAATGTGCAACCAAGCCCTAGCTCATGAAGAAACTCGGAGGAAATATCTGGAAGTGGAATTTTCTGAATTTAAAGCACGTTTTGAGAATGTTTTAACCGAATGTGAGCAAGCCAAGTCACAAATTGAATGCTTGACCGCTCAGAGAGACAAAGAAATTGCAGCTCTGAGACATGCATTAGCCACAAAGGAGACGTTTTACAAAGAAAATGAATACCGAGTTGGAAAGCTAGAGCAGGAGAATCAAGAACTACTTGCAAGCATTAGAGAACTCCAGGAAACTCGGATTCAGGAAGTGGGGAACTCTTCTTCTATTGCAAAACTTCGAAACAAGCTTAAACGTGTGGAGCAGATGCACAGAGATTGTTCTGCAAATCTTAAAGCTAAAGACGCTGAGTGGAGCTCACAACTGGAAAAGTTAACCGTAGAACTAAATCAATACAGATCTAAACTAGAGCTTAAAGAAGAAGAAGTGGAAGGGCTCAAAATGGAAGTGGAGAACTGTCATTTTGAGATAGTGCAGTTGAAGCTGCAGAATGAGGAGGCTTCTGTAATGTCATTGGTGTTGAAATCTGGAATAGCCGAGTCCCATTTAAATCTTAGAGAAGTCGAGACTAAAAAAAGTCTCTCCGACAAGGAAAAGGATGAAAGTATTTCTCTCTTGATGAAGCAGCTGGAAATGAAGAATATTGCTCTGGCTAAAGCACAGACATGTGCCGATGATGAACGTCATAAAGCTGCATCTTTATTAAAGAGAATTGAGTCCTTGATTCTCATAGAAGAGCAGCAAATCTTACTTCAGAAGGAGCTTGAAAGGTACAAGGACATGGTTAAGGAATCATCCAGCTATCAAGTTCGGTTCAAGGAACAGTCTTTGCAAACGGAAACTGACTTGAAAGAAAAACTTCAAGCTGCTTGCGATGCCCTTGACACGGCTAATTCAGAGTTGGCTAAAGAACGAGAGAAGGTTATATCTTTGTCAAGGAGGATCGAGTCCTTGAGTTCCATTGAAGAGAAGCAGCTCATGATGCAAGAAGAGCTTGAGAGCTGTAGAAAAATGATCGAGGAATCATCCAAGCATCAACTTTACTTGGAAGAGCGAACTTTGCAAATTGAGAATGAGTCAAAGGAGAAACTTAGAGAAGTATGTGATGCGTTAGCCTTAGCGAATTCCGAGTTGTCTCAACAACATGAGAAATCATCCGCTTTATCTAAGAGGGTTGAGTCCCTAGATATGATTGAAGAACAAACACTATTGCTGCAGAAAGAGCTACACAGCTACAAGAAAATGCTTGAAGAATCATCTAAAAGCCAACTTCTCTTACAGAAGAAGGCTCTGCAAACAGAAACAGAATTGAAGGAGAAGCTTAAAAAAGCTTGTGATGCATTGGAAACATCAAAATCTGAACTGGCTAAAGAACGGGAAACGGCAGCATCTTATTTGAGCAGGGTTGAGAATTCTAGTATCATCGAACAGGAGCAGCTCGAGATGCAGAAAGAACTCGACATGTGTAGGGAAATGCTTGAGGAATCATACAAGTGCCAAGTTCGCTTGGAAGAGGAAGCATTGCTCGGAGAAAATAACTCTAAACGGGAAATTCAGGAATTGCACAAGGCTTTAGACAATCTCAACTCCTACTTGGCAGCCAAAGTTTGTGAAGAGCATGCATTTGAATTTGAATTGTGGATATGGAAATCTATAGCTGAACGCTTTAAAGATGACCTTGAAGAAAGTCAGTCACTTCGTAAAGAATTAGAAGCTTCTCTTATTGCACAAGTAGAAGTTGGAGAAACATTCAAGCTGGAGAGGGATAATCTTTCCCGTATGTTAGAAACACAGGACATCGGAATAGATAATCTGCAGCGACAGGTCTTATTATACGAGGAAGAACTTAAAACAAGAGAGTCAGAGAAGGAGAGCTTTCTGCAAATGATGATAGAGAAGGACAAATCGTTAGAGGATCTTCAGAAGGAGATTGAGTGGCTAGAACAAGAGTCATTGAGAAGAGAAATTGAAGGTTTAATTTCCTTTCAAACAGGAGCAGAAAGAACATTTGAGCTCGAAAAGGAGAAACTAATCCAGCTTATTGAAAAGAGAGACCAAAGAATAGAAGAACTCTTGCAGCTTCAGGTCACCGGGGAGCAGGCGCAGATCAGTTTGCTCCATGAGAACTTGGAGAAGATTGTGGCTGCTGAGATTCTGACACAACTAGAAATTGAGGAGAAGAAGTTGATGATTAAGGAGCTGGAGGGTGATGTCCACTCTCTACAGCAGAAACTCGAACTTCAAGGAAGATCCCTGTCTCGATCAGAACAACAAGCATTACAGATTGAAACTGAACTAGTTGCAAAACAGATAGAAATGAAGAACTTGATCAATGTAATGGAGGCAAAGCTGAGATCTTCAGAGGCTTTAGTTGATGAGCTTGAGGCCCAGAAAGCATCTTTAGTTGGAGATGTGAGGAAACTGTCATCAGAGAATGAGAACTTGTTGGGTTTTGTTGCTGGAATAGGTGACAGGATCAGTCAGATCTCTGAAGAAGACACGCAACTGATGGGAATCCTGGAAAAGATTGTGCATTCTCCTGGAAACATGAATCCTTACAACATGTCATCTTCTACAAAGAGTGTTCAGGCGATTTCCAAAGAGAGATCACCATTCAGAGAACTCAACTAGTTGCCACAAAGTAAAAGGGGTCTAGTTGCTATTTAGACTAACTTAACACAGGTTCTTCCTGATTTCATCGATTCCACACCATTTTTTAAGCATGGTTTTGCAGCTTCTTTGTATATTATGCGTGTACAAGCATTGTACTGATTGGATTGTTACAATTTGCCATTAGTACATATCTCCTTTTTTATTCTTTTGCGCAACCATTACATTTGTACTTCTTAAATCGTGATTTGAGACGATCTTTTAATTTCGAGTCATCTTTTGATCTTGAGTTTAATTTAAAATTTAATTTATTAGCTTTGAACTAATTTCATTCTTAATTACTAACAGAAATTTATAATAATCATATATTTTTTCTCTAATCAGACATTTTAATTAAGATTAGAGATAACAATAAGTCTTAATGAAATAATAAGAAACTGCCAGGGACACTAGTGTGTCGGCTTTTTACAACATATTAGCATTGGCGACCTTCTGTTAGCTGAACTCTGGAGGGTCTATTCGGGTCTCATGTTGGCTTAGAATTGGGAGTATAGGCGCGTGATCGTGGAAGTGGACTTGTTGGAGGTTATTAATATTCTTTCTTCTTCCCAAAGTGATATGACTAGGAATTATTTTTTGGTAATTGGTATCCGCGCCATGATTCTACAAGCATGGGAGGTGCAACTTCAGTATACACATCACGAAAAAAATCGGTGTGCAAATCACTTGGCTCATGTGGCTTTTTTCGCTGAACCAGGCACGCATACCCTTCAGGAGCCACCACTAAACATTTTGGATGTATTTTCCCAAGATCTCAATAGAACCCTGTATAATCGCACCCTTTATAGGAGTCTATGCGTTACGCGCTAGTCGTTTTGTTTTTATTTCCCTCGTAATAAAAAAAAAGTCTTAATTCAAATAGAATTTAAATTTAAATTCATTTATCAAATAAGATATTTTAATTAAATTTTGGGTTAAGATGTTGATTAGCAGGTCTGATCCAGTCTAGAGACTCAAGCTTTTGTCATTTAGACCGGAGTTCGGCCCGACAAGACTTGGTCTATTCTGGATGTTAAATGTCCAATATCAAAACGACATTGGAGATTTGTCGTTTGGAGCAAGAGGAGATACGTCGGACTGTTCTTGGTCTTAAATTGTCTGCTGTGACGTGGCAATCCTACGTGGCAATACCACGACCTATAGCATTCGAAACGCACCGTACGAGGCCCCAAAGTGTAGAAATCAACGCAGCCACCAGGAAACGTTCGAAGCCTGAAATTCTGCGTTTATACTTTTCCGAGTCCTCCCTGTAACTTTGTGCGCTTTTCTGTTTACTATTCAGTTCGATTTCGAATATAAGTATGAAGTACAGATTTTTCTTTTTAATTTCAATTTTTCCGATACTATTGGCACCCCTACATGTTAATTTATGGTAGTTCTTTGATTTTCCCTAGGCTATTTTTGTTTGATTCCATTTGATTTCACTGAAAACTTTTGTTTCTTTGCATGCTTAGGGTTTCGGTTCTGGGTGGGGAAAGTTTCTATCTTTTCGATTTGCGAACTTGATTGATTGAGGACGTTTATGGGCTTTGAGCTTACAAGAGAAAGTTGTTTCCTTTCTGAGCTTGTCAATTAGAATGTTGAAGAAAATTAGATGTGGTTAGATAGTGTTGTGGAGATTTGATTCTGATAATATGATTCTTAATCATTAGATAATTGCAGTTTTCTTTCTGTAAAGGTTTGGGGTCTTAATGAGTATGAGAAGTCTTTGGATAATCAGGGGTGAATTTTCCTTCATTAATTTGAAGTGCTGATGATGCTTTTCTGTTCTTGTGTTTTTCTTTTTCTCCAAGGCCTTGTTTTTCTTATGCATTGCTTTCCTTTAATGTTGTTTAATTGATAGATGAATTAATGTGCTTTTTGATATTAAGGTTTTAATTATTTTGATTAGCTTTATTATACTGTTGGCTGGATGTCATGCTTTTCTATTTTAGTTCTGATTCAATTACCTAAATCTTGTTTCCAGGATTCAGGAATCTGAATCGTCTAACTGCAATTTGGTCTTTTTGTCAACATCTGCTTCTCAACCTTATCAATTGCGGCTTAAATTATGTTTTGATCTGACTCCACTGGTGAGCATCAATCTGGAAATGGCTCTTACTGGTTCCTTGCAACTGTCCCATGATGTGGGACTTTGCAAGAACCATGACGTGAAACTTTGTGGCAGCCACAGATGCAACAGAAATTTTCTGGTACTACATTTTTTTTCCCGTTTCACTTCCTTTTATGAGACCTTTCACTTTTCAGTGTCTTTAGCGTTTCCTTTTTGGTTGAATCCTGAAGTGCTATGTTTGTCTTCAGAGTGTAATGAGAATGGGCAAGTTGCCTTTACTGAATACCAGACTCTCGTCACACTGTGCGGTAATTATTCTAGTTTGTGTTTGGATTTAACTCTTCTTTCGGTGGAAATGTGTTTATATCATGAATTCATTGTATGTTACATTAACCTAAATGTTCATGTAAACATGTGTTTTGTCCACAGATTAAATTTTCATTTTGTACTGTTTATTCTCTTGCTTTCCTCCAGAATCTTTCGACTTATGTATAATATTCCCAGAAAACATCTTTTCTTTAATTTTTTTTCACTATACCTTTTTTCAGAATTTCTTTAAATATATTGCTTTCCGTGTTTTTATTTTGTCGCTAGCTTTAGAAGGGGTCTATAATGTAACTGAGTTTTAGTTAAATATGTGTTGACCAACCATTATGAATTCTTAGTAAGTGCTGTGATTGTTCGGTCAACAAGATGCTACAATTTAAACTAAAGCTTCTTGTCACTAGTTTTTTGAGCACAAGCCAAATTTGTTTGTTCAATTCAACCTTTTATGTTGTTACTGCTATTTTGCTGGTCTTTTAAGTTTCAGGCTCTGTTGGTGCTGCTATTTTCACCTCAATCGTAACTTGTTTATTTAATTCAACCTTTAACATCTATGTACATAAGAAGTTTGAAATTGCCTTTACTGATCTTTAAGAAGTTTACTTCTACTATTTAACCAATCACGTGCCCTTTGACAATATGCCTTTGCTTTCAGTTTCGCCAACAGGACTCTTGGCATGTTCGTCCATCCAGAAATTCATACAGACCAATACATTTTTTACGAACTAGAAGCGACAATTTTAGATGTCATTCTTTACTAGTACCAGGCGGAGCACCTGATCTTCCGAGCGTGAAGGCTGCTTCAGGGACATTGACTAGGTATTTTCATGTGATACCACTGACAGAAATACGTTTTGCACATTTAAATTTGCATTTTGAATTTGTATTTGATTATGTGACATTCTATTTTATTAGATGCTTGCATCCTTTATTTGTTTCAAGGTTTAGGTGAATTCTTTTCAATTATATTATTTTTGTCTTGTTGACAACAATATCATTAGTGGCAGACTGCAATTATGGCGATTTTTTGTTGTTGGTCTTCAGGTGGCTAACATTCTGTATGAAGCTGTGGTGTATGATATACTGATGTGCCCTTCAATTCATTATTTCGAACTCATGCACTGTGCTCTTTATATTTGGATGGACAATAACAGTAATAGTTGCAGGTCATATAATGTTCTACATGGCAGCCCTCTGATATTGAAAGTAGCTCCGGCAGTTGTTGTTATTATCTTTGCAATATGGGGTCTTGGGCCACTAATGCGTCACAGTAGAAACCTGCTATTTCATGTATGTGTGTGGGTTCTGATCACTATTTGAGCGTTGTGTTGGCTTGCCACAGTTGTGTAATTCTGTAATGTTTACTTTATTCGGCAGAAAAATGATAATAGCTGGAAAAAGAGTGACACACACTATGTTATGAGCTCTTATTTGCAACCTTTGCTGCTGTGGGTTGGCACAACACTCATCTGCAGGTATAAGCATTGAGATTTTATTAAGTTGCACTTGCAGAAGGAATACTAGACATCAACAACCATAAATTCATAAATTGTATCCACTTGCAGAGCACTGGATCCTGTAGTTATGCCGACAGAAGCTAGCCAGCTTGTTAAGCAGAGACTTCTGAATTTTGTGAGATCATTGTCGAGTGTGCTGACTTTTGCCTATTGTTTATCAAGGTGACTGCCTTTCCTGCTTTTCTCCCTTAATTTGTATGATGCAATCCTCCAAGTTAGAGTTATCAGAGTTAATTGTTTAACAGCCACTGAACATGGAGAATGTTATGATGCAGTGTGATTCAAAAAGGTCAAAAGTTCTTCCTGGATTCTAAGGAGCCCAACAATGATACAAGAAATGTACGTGTTGTGTTGTTGCATGTATAACTTAAATATTGTAGCAAGTCATGTATTTCTATCCAGGAGTCTTGGCTTCCCATGTGCTCATATTAACTTTGCTCAAAGTTAAGTTTTAACTCATTGTTCTTTAATTTCCACCAAAAAAAAAATTTGTTAAACTCACTTGTTTGCCATTAGATGCCCAAACTAAATTTTGAAGTCCACTGTCACTTCTTTCAGTCTGCTGCTGATGGTGTCCAGTGAACAGTCAATGGAATGCAAACAGTCTGAACTGCTTTGCTCAATTTAGAAGACATTGAAAAATTGATCAGATTATCATCAGTACTCATGGCTTGCATGAGTCTTGTTTACAGGCAGACTGGTGTTCTTAACTGTGCATCAAGAGTTTGAACATTTTTCTTCTTCTTATTACCATCTCTTAGGAGATAACGTTAACATCTGAATATCATTTTGACTAAGCATCCACCTCACCAACTTAGAATGTGAAATAAAAAAATGTTCACTCTGGCATGTTACTTCTATTTTTCTGTTTGTCTTGGTTAAAAGCCTATTGTGCAAAATCAAATCTTTGATGGGTTTTTATGAATTTCTTTTTGGGCAGATGGGTTTACAATTTGCCGGGAAAGCTGTATACTCTGCAGTATGGGTTGCTGCTTTTGCACTGTTTATGGAGCTACTGGGTTTCTCTACACAGAAATGGCTAACAGCTGGAGGTCTTGGGACAGTATTGCTTACTCTTGCTGGCCGCGAGGTGAATTCCAGGACCATGTCATATTTGATTCATCCACATTTGCAACTTATGTGGACCAGATTGTAATATTTTTTTCAGCCTCTAGGGCAATCTTTTCATTCCATTTTTGTTAATTAATTGTAGTTTACTCATTTCTTCTAACATCTACGATGTAGTTCTCATTTTTAAATAGCTTGACATAAATTTTGTTCACTTTTTCAGATATTCACGAATTTCCTCTCAAGTGCGATGATTCATGCAACTCGCCCTTTTGTTGTCAATGAGTGGATTCAAACCAAAATTGAAGGCTATGAAGTCTCTGGTACTGTTGAGGTTTGTATTTGAAAACGCATCTGATGTTAGAAGAAACTGGGAGGATAGAGCTCTGTAAAGATGATACCTGTACAGTTGAAACATGATGTTTTTTTAATTGTAATATGTGTCTGGCTGAGGAAGGACCTTATGAAGTGCTAGGGGATGAACGAATAAGATAAATGCATTTTTTATCACTAAGATGCGTATTTCTTTTTATTGGTGGCATGGTTGAAACGACCTTCTTATTCAAATTGTTCCAATCCTCTGCAGCGTGTAGGTTGGTGGTCACCAACAATTATAAGAGGTGAAGATCGTGAGGCAGTCCATATTCCAAACCACAAGTTCACAGTGAATGTAGTAAGAAATCTTAGTCAAAAAACTCATTGGCGTATTAAGACTCATCTAGCCATTAGTCACTTGGATGTGAATAAGATCAATGTGAGTTGTTTATTTTGTCATCCATTCAACCACTACGATTTGTTTCTCAAGTTGTTGAGGTGTGCTTAATGATGTAATATGAGCGCTACTTTGTGACAGAATATTGTGGCTGATATGCGTAAGGTCCTTGCTAAGAATCCACAAGTTGAGCAGCAGAGATTGCATAGAAGAGTATTTTTGGAGAATGTCAATCAAGAAAATCAGGCCCTTGTGGTTTGTGCATCTTCTAACATATCAATTCTACATGCTTTTTTTCTAACCTCAACTGAATACTCTTTCACTGCATTTTCCATATTTGTTTCCCACTACGGAAAATGAAAAGAGTAAGTGGTGTTTTTCAGAGCCTTACATTACTTAAAAAAACGACTATTGATGCTAAATTGGTAGTTGTATTGATAACTTAGGGGTTGTTTGGTTCTACTTCTGTTGTTTGATTCTACTTTTGTTTTTTTATTGTAGTTTTTAGTTTTAGTTTTAGCTTTCGTTTACGTTTTCCATTTTCTGTTTTTAGTTTTTATTTTTCTTTTAAATAAAAACAAAAACTTGTTTAGTTGTTAATGTCAATATAGTTATATTTTTAATATTGATAATAATTACATATTAGATAAAACTTAAAAGATAAATTATTTTTAATTAATTAAATTTATTTTAATCTCTTATATGATATTTATTATTAATTATT
>JAOTAZ010000220.1:2701611-2735739 GCA_025629785.1 Erythroxylum oxycarpum | reverse complement strand
AGCTAGAATATCTCCGATGATCAATGAGAAGAGAAGATTGTTTAATGAATTGTTAACAGCCAAAGGTTGTACGGAAAACCTCTCTAGATTAAAAATTCTCTCTCTCTTTCTAATATATTTCAGAAAAGTTGTAAAATTGTCGCCCATTTTTTTCATGGTTTATTATCATATTATGCTCCACCGAGCTTATGAAATTTCTATTTTTGTTTGAAAAATATTTTATTTTCAGGAAACATAAAAGTGTATTGTCGTGCTAGACCATTATTTGAGGATGAAGGCTCTTCTATTGCCGAGTTTCCCGATGACTGCACGATCAGTATAAATACTGCCAATGACACCCTTTCCAGTTCTAAAAAGGATTTTGAGTTTGATAGAGTTTTTGGGCCCCATGTTGGACAAGGTTTCACATTGGTGTTTTTATGTTTATTGTTGTTCTTTGTTGGTTCTCTGTCATATTATGTGCTAACAATGTTACATAATATGACATGAAGATAGGTTATGCAATGTGGCTTTTTACCTTTACTTTTTTGGTCATGTAGCAAAGCATTGCAGCCTTCTTGCTTACGTTTTTTCCATTCCATGTATGTTTTGCAGCTGAACTATTTAGTGATGTCCAACCATTTGTGCAGTCGTCATTGGACGGTTACAATGTTTCTATATTTGCTTATGGACAAACTAGCTCTGGAAAGACATACACTATGGTATTCTGAAAAGAAAAAGAGGAGAAATCTTTTTAAGTAGTCTGCACATAGTTTTCTTTGCATATATTTGATTTTATAGAATGATTTTTTAGTTTCTTAATGCATGCAGATGCAGCTTGGCCTGTGTTTCTTAGAGGACTTGTAAATAGTCTGAGATGTTCTAGTGCAAGATCTGAGAGTGATCTTTTTGATTTTTGTGCGTGCTAGATATCCTTTGGTAACTGGACCGACTAGCTATTTTATTGGAGTAAACAGTTTCACTGTCTGGTACACAGACCCTTTGGATAACTAAATTCTCCCCCTGGTTCATTTGAAAGTGTTTGAACCAAACATCTCACTAGATTACACAGGAACAAGTCGCTTTGATTCCTATCTGTCAAATGGTTTCTTGTGGCAGTTGAATGCTTTTTAGAATCTTTTTGTCTAGTCGGTGCTCTTTAATCACTCTTTTGTATGTTATAACATATATATGCATTATTTTGCATTAGTGTGCATGTAGTTTTATATGAACTAAGTTTGCATTATTTTGCATGTTGAATGGCTTTGCTAATGTGATTTCACTTTGCTCAGGAAGGATCTACTTATGATCGGGGTTTGTATGCTCGTTGCTTTGAGGAACTGTTAGACTTGGTTAACTCAGATTCAAATTCTGCTTCTCGATTCAGTTTCTCAGCTACAGTTTTTGAGTTCTACAATGAACAGGTTTCATTTGTTCAATGTTTACACTTTCTTCCAATAAAGGGCAGTTTGTACTTGTACCTGAGCATGATTATCTTTTACTTATCTGATTGAGGTATTCTTTTCACTCTTATAGATACGGGATTTGTTGTCAGAGTCTGGACAGAATTTGCAAAAGATCAAAATGGGATCGACTGAATCTTTTGTAGAACTTGCACAAGAAAAAGTTGATAACCCGTTGGACTTCTCTAGAGTCTTGAAAAGTGCATTTCAGACCCGAGGAAATGACTTGTCAAAGTTCAATGTTTCTCATTTGTATGTCCTTTATTCTCTTTGCCCCTGTAAGATATGAATGTTTGTTGTTAGAGTGCTGCCATGATTTTGTCTAATTAAATGCAAAATGCCTGAAATTGTAAAAAACTATTTCACTTGATATTAAAGGTTTATAGAGCATCACCATGCGTCCACACCTAGGCCTCAGACATTATTTGAAGGTTTGGTTATTTTAACATGATACTAGACTCTACAATTTAAGAGGTTGAGTACAATGATAATATACAAAACTTTTAGCCAAATGGCTCTTTGTCAGGGGTAGATATGGTTGAATATATAATTGAAGGTTTGATTATTTTAACGTGATACTAGACTCTACAATTTAAGAGGTCAAGTACAGTGATCATATACAAAACTTTCAGCCAAATGGCTCTTTGTCAGGGGTAGATATGGTTGAATATATAATTGAAGGTTTGGTTATTTTAACATGATACTAGATTCTACAATTTAAGAGGTCAAGTACAGTGATCATATACAAAACTTTTAGCCAAATGACTCATTGTCAGGGGTATATATGGTTGAATATATGATTGAATCTGCAACCTATAATGAAAGATATGTGGTGGAATGAAATGAATAAGAATAGGCAAAGAAAGGATAAAGTTCAAAATATGTTCTAAGGATACCTAGCCATTGTGTCCATTGTCCCTTTTCTGTTTCCTTAGGGTCTATGAACTTGATAATTGTCATAGGAAACTATCTTTGTGAAGTTCGAATCAGGATTGAGTCTTGATTTGGAGATGCATATGTGATGTCTTTCAGTATTATAGACAATAAATGTCTTTGCTTTGTATTGCAATGCATAAAATTGAAGTTCAAATGACTGATATTTCTCACTACCAATGACTAGCATACAGTAAATTTATGGCACATAGGGCATGAGCTGAAAAAATTAAAGATGGAATTAAGAGGCTTGGTACTCATCTTTTTAAATTATTTCCCATAGTAGAAAAATTCAGAGCACCATTGTTACATATACACATGATTCAGTCTTATAACAGGGCATTCTATGTGATCCTATTTTTACTATAACTTTCATCAAATTTATCTTAGTGATACAAAGTTTATATCTACGATTCATACTTTTTCTTGTTCCCATTGTAGGATTGTCACAATTCATATATTTTATAACAATTTGATCAGTGGAGAAAACTTTTATAGCAAGCTTTCTTTTGTTGATCTTGCTGGAAGCGAAGGTTTAATTACAGAAGATGATAGTGGAGAACGCGTGACAGATTTGCTACATGTGATGAAATCGCTTTCAGCGTATGTTTCCATTGGCACTTTCTGTTAATTTTTAACCTGTTATTTGTGTAGTGGTTATCATCTAGATGGCCATTTCATTACAGTTGTACAAGAAGTTTTGGGTATATAAGTGAGACGGCAGGCCTTATGGCAATTATTGTCTATTGATTGGAATTTCCTGCCTGTTGTGTGCATGGAGAAGAGAAGTTTGGGACACCAAGAGAGCACGATAGAGATTAGGATATTATTAGCACTTATTCAGTGACACCAGTAATAAATTGAGAATCAGTAGTATTTTACGGCATACTTCAGTCATTGGTACATGATCTCAATACAACCTATGTCTCAAATGTAGGTTGGGAGATGTTTTATATTCGTTGACTTCAAAGAAGGAAGTTGTTCCATATGGAAATTCAATGCTAACAAATATCCTTGCGGACTCTGTAGGTATTGTATTTCTTCTTCTTTTCTGCACTTGGTTAGGCTGCATAATTTCAAAACCAATTTTCAGTGTATGCCTTTCCCATTGCAGTCTTGTTACAGCTGATTTTGTAGAATTTATGAGCATTTCAGAATCTCAAGTAGATTATGCCTAAATTGGTGATCATCGAGCAAATTCAGTTACATATTGTTCTCTTTCAAGTAGATGGCTGCATTATGTGTATTGTTTGGCGTAATGTACCTTGCAAGTTGAAGAAACTAATAAACGGAACTATCATTCTTTGTTATCATGCTGCCTGCTTTGCTCATTGATTTCCTCTCTTATCAATCTTGAGTGCTTTTACGATGTTTCTTTTAGGGGGAAGCTCAAAGACTTTGATGATACTCAACGTGTGTCCAAATGCTGCAAGTTTGTCTGAGACGTTGGCCTCCCTCAAATTTTGTGCCAGGGCTAGAAACGCTTCATTGAGCCTTCAAAATCATGATACAATTAAGAAGTGGAGAGATGTAGTAAGTATCTATCTTTCTATATGATTTTGGAAGTAAATCCTTCAATTTGCTCTGAAAATATTCCTTCTAGCTACCGCTTTGTTGTCAATGACTACCCTTTTTGCAAGGGAAGCTTAAGGAAGTAGTGACCTTGTTGGGGAATGTACTTGGTGCAAAACAAGCTTATGCCAGCAAAATCCTTCTTGTGAAATTTGGAGAAGTTAGTGCATTGTAGATCATTGAATTTAAATTGGGTTATTATGTATAGAATTGGAGATAAGTTTCAAGAATTAAAATTCATGAGGATGATTATGAAAAATAGAGATGATAGTTTGAGTAAGGTTCATTAAACTTTCGTTATGTTTTTTGATTTACTGCTATTATTTGTTTAAAGATAAAACATGTGAGGTCACGCTATGTGATAATTGTAAAGTCATTCTTGTAATTGATGAATGTAGCTAGTTTGGAACATGCCCATTCAGTAGTTGTAATGATTCTTGTAGGCAAATGATGTACGGAAGGACTTGTATGAGAAGGAAAAGGAAATTCATGGTCTAAAACAAGAGGTTTTAGGACTGAAGGAAGCAATTAAAGACGCAAACGATCAATGCATCCTCCTCTTCAATGAAGTTCAGAATGCTTGGAAAGTTTCTTTCACACTGCAGTCAGATTTAAAGGTTTTTTTAACTTCAAGTTTGGTCTACTGTCTAATTCTCTAATGAGCTAAGGACTTACTGTCATTTTCTTGGTTCTTTTTTGCTCTGGGGTGTCCTTTCTTCCATTCTTCATCTTTACCAAAAATAGAAATCAGAATAGAAAACTTTCTAGTTTACAAATGTATTTCTATATGCATTGAGTGAACAACAATCTATTTTTGACATATATATTATCATTTAATTGTTGCATGTGTGTGGGTGTGTTTATTCCTTGTCCACTTCAGGAAAACTTGAATTTAAGTTACTTCTTTACTTTTACTTGATGCAGTCTGAGAATGTTATGCTTGCGGACAAGCTTAAGGTAGAAAAGAAACAAAATGCTCAACTTCGAAATCAATTGGTACAATTATCACAGACAGAGCAGGAACGAACGTTTCAGATTCAACAACGAAATTCCACAATTCAGACATTGCAGGTTGTTTATACTTAAATCTTAATACTTCAACAACATGAATATTTGTCAGGTTCTGATGTTATGTTGCCTGCCAATGAGTAGAGAGTTCATCCATTGCATATATGTGGGCTGTGAATCATTTGACAACTTCTTGAATAGTTGTTCATTGTGGGTCCGGTGTAAACTGCTTTGGAAGCATTATCATTATTGAACAGAGCAGGCATTTTCACTTTTAAATCATATATTCTTGATTTCAAAGCTCTACCATGTTCAATATCTTTGAGAATCATTGTCTTGGCCTTTCTATCACTTATTCCCGGGAAGCTATGACCTTCCTTTCCTAGATAAAATCACATTCCTCTGATATTGTTCTACTGGTCATTGAATTTCTATTCATGTTTTAATCATTATGCTGGCCTTCTCTTTCTGTTGTAGGCCAAGATTAAAAGCTTGGAAGTTCAACTCAATGAAGCCTCTGGTCAAGAAAACTCACATGTTGGTTCAAATTCATCTTCTGGAACTTCATCATTTCCCAAGGGACATGGGGATGGAGATACTTCAGCAGTAACCAAAAAACTTGAGGAAGAACTAAAAAGACGTGATACTCTCATTGAGGTCTGCTACAATTAGCAAACCATTAAGCTATGTAATCTTGCATAACAGGAATAACTCACTTGAACATGAAATTATGGGGGCCGAGTTTCTTTCTTAACAATTCCACATGCTAACCTGAGAAAAGGAGGATATCTAAGAGCACTACCATGTTTCTGCCTTTCTGTAACATAGCAGATAGGATCATTTGAGCTACAAGGCCTTTCGATAAAAGATATGGTTTTACGGTTATGTTCTATTTTAACAAACTAAAGATGAGCTGTTGATCTGAAGATGAGATGTGTAGTTTTTCAATTATGCCCTATTTTTCTTAACCCACTATATAGTTCAACATGTTTCGCTTATGTAGATACATACAGAACCACATTTCATGTATCACTTCTGCTGGTCCCACTACTTATTGTATATATAAGTGAAAATTAAGTTTCTGTGTATGACACATGCAGAGCCACTAATTTTTTTTTCTTATTTCCTGTGTGCAGAGATTACATGAAGAAAATGAAAAATTGTTTGATAGATTAACAGAAAAAGCATCATCAACTGGATCTCCACAGGTTCTTTTTTCATCTGACGAGCATTTCTGAATAATGTTGATACTTCACTTTCAATTCATTGTCACTATTGTGTGCTTGTCACCGAAAAACAGTGTTAAAGCTTATATTAGGATATCATTGGCAAGACTTTTGAAGCCTTCTTGGATAGAAACTTGTGTGTTGAGTAGCAAAGGTTCCGAGTTTTTTCACTTTATTTCAAGAATATTGGTCTTTAGGTTCTACTCTTTTCCATTATAAAAGATCCTGTGTATTGGAACTTAGAGATCATTTATGTTGATCCAAGTTATTTGAAATGTTGATGTTGTGTATGTATTGTCATGATATTTTTCATCTCTCTCAGTTGTTTGCTTTAGAGCTTTTTAACAGATTTTGTCAAATATTGAATTTCATAGGCGTGTAGATATATGCAAAACATTTCGGTACAATTTTAAGAAGTTTGTATCTTTTTCTGATGTTGACTGGTAAAGTGATAATGGCACATTCACCATTGTATTTTTCATTAAGTTTGCTATATGTTCTAATGCTACCATTTCATTAGGGCTTGCAATGTTGGGGTTGCTTTTCTATTGTCTGTCTTAATTGTTTATTGCCGTTAGAATGGCTTCTTGACATGATATTGGAGCCTTGTATGACTGTGACTTCTCGAGTTCAAGTTGCCATTGCCTCCATTTCTGATATTTGTGATGTATTTTGGTGTGTTATAGAATGATATTTGTACCATTTATTGAGCCTCATTCAACAGCTTAAGGTTTTGGGTTGAATGGTTTCTTGATTTTACAAGCCACAAAAGGAGGCAATACAAGATTATACTAATACTAAAGAATAACACCCTTCCACTACAAGATACTTTATATAGAGGAACCATGGCTTAATAATACTAATTTTTTAACTTTTTTAACTTCTTTTCAGCTCTCCAGTCCGTTACTTAAAGGAATGACCAATGCTAGGGATCTAGGAAGGTGATGTCATTTTGAAACAAATAGTACTTATTTAACGTCTTAGGTTTCCCTTTTATCCTTCTTATGCTGACAGCTGCTTATTTAACTTGCAGGACTGAAGGCAATAATAAAGGGCTTCCAATAGATGTTGTTCCATTTTCAACTGATAACGCTGATGGAACAATAGCCTTGGTTAAATCGGGTACTGAGAAAGTTAAAACCACGCCCGCGGGAGAATATCTTACAGCTTCTCTAAATGATTTTGATCCTGAACAATATGATGGACTTGCTGCCATTTCAGATGGAGCAAACAAACTTTTGATGCTGGTAAATGTTTGTAATTGTTAGTTAATTTTCCTGTATTGAACATTATTTTCTGTTCTCTTCAGCTGAATATCAATATTGGCCTCACCATGTATTTGCTGATTTGAACTGTATGTCAGTTACCCCTTTGTGGATGTGAAACATGTTAAATTAAGTTCCTTTTCTTTTTTTTTTTTTTGAAAAGAATGAGTTTGAAGCATGATTAGACAGTACCTTGATAACAAATTTTCTGATTTTTAACAAGACTGGGACGAATAATTACAGGTTCTAGCCGCTGTGATTAAAGCAGGTGCTTCTAGGGAGCATGAAATACTTGATGAAATTAGAGATGCTGTGTTCTCTTTTATTCGTAAAATGGAACCAAGAAGGGTAATGGACACCATGCTTGTTTCTCGTGTCAGAATCTTGTATATAAGATCCTTACTTGCTAGATCTCCAGAGCTGCAGTCCATCAAGGTAATGATCATTGGTTTCTTTCTTCATTCGGTTAATCTGCTGAGCACGTATACTGTGCCTTTGTTGTGATTTCACTGTTTTGTCCATTCTGTCCTTCACTTTATAGGTTCCTTCCGTAGAATGCTATTTAGATAAGGCTAATACTGGACGTAGTAGAAGCACCAGCCGAGGTAGCAGTCCTGGAAGATCCCCTGTGCGTTACATAAATGATCAAATTCAGGGATTTAAAGTGAATATAAAGCCAGAAAAAAAATCTAGATTGTCATCAGTGGTTCTGAGAATGAGAGGAATTGATCAGGTACCCACTATTGTGTTCTGCTTTTCATGTCATTATTTTGAAGAGGCAAGATCGATAAACAACTGACCAGTTTTAACAATGATCTGACTCCCCAGATTGCATATACTAGCCACGTGAGTACTTGTATGCACATTTTCCCCCTCCTCTTCACACATACCACAAAATGCATGCACATGCAGAGACATCCCTATAACTTATGGAAAATGCAAGTAAAGGGAATTGTGTTCATTGTGTGTGGACAGAGCTCCATGTAAGCCTAGATAATAATGAAGAACGAAAATACACAATGTGGGGATGTTTTAATCTTTCTTAATTATAATTTTAAATGAAATGAATGTGAAATTTCTTTCATGCTCTCTTGAAGTGTATTTTTGATTGTCCGACTAATGCTTCATGTTCTTATATGTTATCAAATCCTGCAATCTTCTGATTACAGTAAGGAATATTTACAAGATGCAAATGGATTCTTAAAACCCTCAAGTTTTACGACGATGCATGCAGGACTCATGCAGGCAGCAAGTTACTGGTGGAAAATTGAGGGAAATACAAGAGGAGGCAAAAAGTTTTGCCATAGGAAATAAGGCCCTTGCTTCTCTCTTTGTTCATACTCCAGCTGGTGAGCTGCAGAGACAAATTAGGTCCTGGATTGCAGAGAACTTTGAATTTCTTTCAGTTACTGGAGATGATGCATCTGGGGGAACCACTGGTCAACTAGAACTACTTTCAACCGCAATTATGGATGGTTGGATGGCTGGGCTTGGTACTGCAGTGCCTCCTAGCACAGATGCTCTTGGTCAGCTGTTATCTGAGTATGCAAAGCGGGTATATTCTTCTCAGTTGCAACACTTAAAGGTATGCCACTTCATTGTTTGCGAGTGGATGATAAGTAGCTTTCCAATGAACAAGTTAAGTTTACGTTTCTATGTGTTTTTGATGTGAGGATCGAATATTTTATTCTCTATATGGTCAATAACCTTCCTTTAAACTCATTGTACATTACTACCTTGATTAGCATCTTTGTGTGTGTTTGTTATTTTTATATTTTTTCATATTCCATGTTTTATTAGTGAGCTCCTTTTTGGTTGATATTACATGGGGGCATTTTTTCTTCCTTGTTTTTTCAATAACCATTCGTGGTAATGTTGTGTTTTTGCTTATTCCATCCGCCTTCTTTGAAAAGCCACTTTACTAGAGGAGTTTGTATTATTATGATAGAAACTTGATCGTAGAAGCAAACTTGCAAAACGCCCTTCTTGTGTCAGAGCTGTTGGTGTTAGGAAGAAGTGGTCAATCTTGCAGGATTGATATAATTTGTAAACTCAGAAATATAAAAAATGGTTAATGATCATGGTCTAAATTCTTCTGGAGATGTGTCAGTCTCTGCATCTGTTATGTGCTCGTGTTTGGGATCGAGTCCAAGGACGATTCTCAAGAAAGTTAATCTCTTTTCCCTTATTTATGTTGGTCCCCTTCCTTGCAGAACCTATTTTTGGTGATGAAAAACTGGCAGCACTTGTCAAAGACAAGGTTTGCCGAGATTGGGCTAAATTACTCTACTCCTAATTAGCTAATTTTTATGATACCTTCTTCCTTATTTTATTGCATAACGTAATAGCCTTATATAGGCAAAGACACATAAAAGTTCCACCTAAACTAGGACTCCTAGAAAAACTCCTATTAAAGCTGTTTTAGGACTCTTAAAAAGACTCCTATTCAAGCTGTTTTTATTAACATAACTATAACAGAAACTAGTGCAGAAATAGTAGACTCCTACAAAAAATAAAATACTCCTCTAATAGACTCCTAATAAGACAATCCTCTTTGCAAGTAGTAGGTTCTTCCCACAATGCATCCATATCAGCATCTTGAAATGCTACCTTAAATAGGTGCTAATATTGTGATTACTAATACTGAGAATGATTAATATATCTGTATTACCAAAGTTGAGAGTATATATGAAAGCATATTTGATTGAAGTACAGTTAATTTGAATGGCTATATATGGTAAGTTATCCATTACCACCTTGGTACTCTGTCACTTAGTCTTCATGCCCTCAAATATTTTACTTCCCATTTGTCTGAGCTCTTAATTTTGCTGCTGAAAGTTATTACAATCTTTTTAAAGAATCTAAGAGCTCCTATAACAAATATGTTACCTAATATATCATTCTGGTTAGCATGCATAGTTAGAAGAGCATTCTACATCTTTAAATTCACGTTTCAAAAGTTCCCTTTAGCACTCTACTTTATCCTTTATTTACTGCCTGTAACATGCACTTTTTCTACAAGGTTCTACCTACAGAACTGAAATTGACTAATTAGATACTATCCTGCATTTACGTCATTCTC
Organism: Erythroxylum oxycarpum; assembly: GCA_025629785.1. Classification (NCBI taxonomy): domain Eukaryota; kingdom Viridiplantae; phylum Streptophyta; class Magnoliopsida; order Malpighiales; family Erythroxylaceae; genus Erythroxylum; species Erythroxylum oxycarpum. Next base: position 2,725,211 of record JAOTAZ010000220.1, on the reverse strand, counting down.
TTTGAATGTACAGTTCTGCACTCTTAGAATCTGTTTTGAGATTCTAAGCATGTCTGATTTCTCTTTGTACTGCCGCTTTTATTTTTATCAGGATATTGCTGGAACGTTAGCCACGGAGGAAGCAGGAGATGCAACCCAGGTTTCTAAACTGCGTTCTGCTCTCGAGTCTGTTGATCATAGGAGAAGAAAGGTAATTTTCCTGACCAGTATGTTTTCCCTCTGCTCTTGAGTTTGTTATAGATGCCTCGCTTGTTACAAGGAGTCTATTTTTCAATCAATATGCAAAGGTAGTTATTCGTGCTTCATGGTTGATTGAACTGCTGTCATTCTTTGGTCTGTTTGAGTTATCGAGAATGAGAATATTTGAATGATGTGATTTAATTTCCCAGCTGAGGTTGTAAAATGTTCAATGCCAATGGATATGGAAGATTGGGATGCTTATGCGATCCATATGTCAACGAAACCTTATGCGATCCATATGTCAACGAAACCTTCTGTCAAATAGTTATTTATTTAGGATGAAATGTTTGTTACTTGTGCAATTTATAGTTTTCTTTGGAATGGATGTTTGAAAATGGGAGTCCTATTTCATTTTTGTGTTTTCTTCTTCTACATAGCCTTTCGAGGCAGGGTAAAATTTGGGACTAGAACCATGTGCAATAGTACCTAGATTTAAACTTTTGCGGGATAAATACTTTGGCCATGAAATTTGAACTAGAATCATCATGGAATTTGAAGTATCATGTTGCTGTTGATATTATGAGTTTGAGAAAGGTTATGAACCAAGTATGATTCTGCTCTATGGTTATTGAGTTCTCGGTACATTTTTTTCTTTTTAATTTTTGTTTCTAGTTGAGACTGCTATGCATCTCTTTTTCACTCGAAGTCTCTCATATTGATGTCGCTTTGCGAAGTGTATATCTTTTTGTAATAATCCTGTGCCATTGATTTTTGTTATATCTTGATGCAATTAATTTACGCTGTTAGATTTTGCAACAAATGCGAATTGATGTAGCCTTATTGACATTGGATGATGGTGTTTCACCCATTCAAAATCCTCCAACTGCTGCAGAAGATGCGCGATTAGCATCTCTAATTTCCCTTGATGGCATATTGAGGCAAGTCAAGGTTTGTACCTGTAAACGAAACTGATCTTATAGTATGTTGAAATTGAAAGGAAAACATGAAGCAGTGATGTACTTGGTGTTTTGAACAGGATATACTGAGGCAATCTTCTGTAAAAATGCTGCGTAAGTCTAAGAAGAAAGCATTGCTTGCATCTCTAGATGAACTAGGGGAACGGTTGCCTTCTCTTCTTGAGATCGATCATCCATGTGCCCAAAGGCAAATTGCTGATGCTCGTCTAGTAGTCCAGGTAGATGAAGTTTGATATGGTTTTTTCTTTTTCTTTTGCTGCTTTTATGTCAGGTAGACATTTTTTATCATAAGATCAAGTTTCTTGTTCGGTGGGCCGAGAAATATGCAGAATATGATAAATATGCAACGTGCCTGTCTACTTGGTTTAAGAGGATCCAGTTGGGGCCGATCAATTCCTTTTTGTTTTGATCTGTCAAGACCAGGGAAAGTGTTATTGTCGGATGATAAGGAACCTTTTTTTCATTGCATTTGAACGAGAAACTTCTGTCCAATTTCAAACTTGATTGTAGCTCAGTTATCTTGTTTAGACCTAATCCTTCACTCTGTTGACGCTGCAGCTGATTCCTGAAGAAGATGACGACCTTCATGACCTGGCACAAATGCAGAGATCACTTACAGATTTGGGGTTGAGTACTGAAACTGATGTGGCACAGTGGAACGTCCTGCAGTTTAATACAGGCTCATCAAGTCCGTTTATCATCAAGTGTGGAGCAAACTCAAATTCTGAACTTGTAATTAAGGCCGATGCAGGGGTTCAGGAGCCTAAAGGTGGTGAAATTCTGAGGGTTGTTCCAAGACCATCTGTTTTGGAAAATATGACCTTGGAAGAAATGAAACGAGTATTATCTCAACTTCCTGAAGCTGTAAGTTTACTTGCCCTGGCAAGGACTGCAGATGGTACACGAGCTCGGTATTCTAGATTGTACAGGACTCTAGCAATGAAGGTTCCATCACTGAGGGATCTAATCGGTGAGCTTGAGAAGGGGGGAATACTGAAAGATGTGAAGTAATGAGTTCCAAGCCTGCAAAATATCATATCCTTTTGTAATATGTGTTGTGTGTTCATAATATTCTTTCGGGTGGGAAGGTAGTACGAGCTAGAATTTTCTAAGCTCAAACATGCACATTTTTTGTACCATATTTTACTATTTATTTGAGCCGAGAAAATCTGCATTTAAATCTTCAACCCAGTTGCAATGTAATCTACACATGAGTTTGCTTAGTTCCTAGCTTCATCATCTAACTAGCAATTTTCTCTAACATGTTTCATTATTCAATTCATTGGTCAATGCCATTTTCTAATAGGAAGAACCCCAGAAACCATTTGTTATCTGTTGATAATCTCATGTGCAAGTTTTTCTTTTCTTTTGGCGCATTCATTTTCTGGGACTAATAAGCGGAAACATGGTCTGTAACATCCCAGGGTGAGACATGCATGGTGGCAACAATTGCACAACTGAAACTATTGCGAGGACATGATTTCCTGTACTAACATGGGCAGTAGTCTTTTGTTGTTTAATAGTGCAAGTGACGGGGGACTGATATGGTTGTTTGTTTTGTTGTTTAATGTAGTAAACATCTCCGCGAGTTCTTTGCAACTGATTTCAGAGGGGCTTCTGGCCGGAGAATCCGGTGATGCTCCGGAATGACTCCATCATTTTACAAGCTGTACGTACATATCAGCCTATTTACTCTTATCTATAAAGAGATTTGTTGGTTCTTATTACTGTATTTAGTAAAAGCTAATTATTCCGCACCAGCTGTCGATCCTTTCGAGTCATCCTATGTTATTATTTTCAACAAGATGTATGGCCATGATCCTTTCTTGGTTCCCAAGGATATTTTGTTACCATAATGAATTAAACCCATATTCCTCTGTTCCGTCACCGTCAAGCACGTAAAACATCTCCGGTTAAAAGAGCAAAATTTACCTCTCGCGGGGGTGACTCACCATTCCAAATGGACCAAGACGTCCTCCTTAGGGTTGTCACTCGCTTGCTCGGCCTCCGTGACTTCTCCTCCGCTCGAAAGTACGCTCTTTTAGCACAACGCTCCTACCCAGCTCAACACGAGTTTGCTAAAGCCATCGCCGTCGCCGACGTTCTCCTCGCCTCAGGCAACCCTCTGAACAACGGACCCGACGAGTGGTTCTCCATTCTCCAACTCAATTCCTCGTCCCATTGCGACTTCGAAACTCAGTTTGAAAATCTCTCGACCCTGTTAAGCCCTGTTAGTAATCACCTCCCTTTTGCTCGAGACGCGTACCAGCTTGCTTGTAATGCATGGTCTGTGTTATCTTGCCCAGAAAAGAAAACCCATTTAAAGAATGGGGTTAAGAACAACGGTGATGAGTCACAATTGAAAGAAAAGATTGGTGCATGTGAGCAAGAAAAGGGGACGTTTTGGACTGTGTGTCCATATTGTTACTACATGTACGAGTATGAGGAGGTTTACAAGGAGTGTGGTTTGAGGTGCCAGCACTGCCGCAAGGCTTTTCATGGGGTGACGGTGGCGCCGGAGGCGATTATGATGGTTGAAGGGAAGGATGAGTACTATTTTGGATATGGATTTTCCCCCTTAACATCTGGTGTGGATGGTTCCTCCGGGGAAGAGAAAAAGAGAGGCTTTGGTGATGGTGAATGTGGTAGTGGTTTCTTAGATGAGAAGAAAGGAAAAGACAGTGCATTTAAAGGTGGTGCTCTTAACGTGGTCGAAATTTCTGATGATAGTGAGGATAGTGAGTGTGATCTAATGGGAAGTAATAAAATTGGGATGGACGATGATGTGAGATTAGAAGAGGAGACCATGGACAAGCTGAGTGGAGTGAAAAGGAATATGGAAGTTGGTGGGGCAGGCAACGTTATACAGGGGAGAAGTAGAACTGATGTTAAGCCAAGGGTAATCAAGAATGTGAAGTTGATGGCGAGGCACACGAAAAACAAAATGAATAAAGGAAAGAAGGTTGAAGTTATTGAATCTGGGGAATGGATGCAAATGAAAGGGGCAAGTATAAATGCTGAAATTGAAGAACTAGCTGGGAGCACTGAGGGGAATAGTGGAAGTGGAAATGTAAATGGAAGTGGCTATGTTATTTGTGAAGGTGACTTGGAGTTCTTTCTGGGGGAGGATGATATCTATATTGGTCTAAAGAATACAAGTTGATGGTGAGCAGATGATGCTTTCTGGAATCTTTTAGGCAGTTTTAACACTCTGGATCTTGTAGTTAAGAATTAGCCATGGTTTCCGTGTACAGCTTTTGACATAATCAGCCATCGTTTCTGCGTACAGCTTTTGACATACTTCTTTTTATCTCATTGGTATAGCCAAATTACATAGACATGTTTAGGAGTTGGCAGTCTACTGCAATCATGCATGAGCATTAGATGAAACTTCTAATAGCATTCTGGATTTTGTGGTGTCTAAAGTTTTATGTGTATTCTTGACAAAGTCTAAATCTTCTTGTTTTAATTATCGGGACTTTGCAGTGGATCCTGTATGGTCTTCTGTTGTTTCTTTAACCAAAGATCATTTCTAGATTAGTACAGGTTCTACACTCTGTTTTGAGGTCATTTTGGTAGATTTAACACATCATAAATTCTGCAAGGTTTAGTAGATCCTAAACATGAATCCTTTACTCATGTTTTTCATATAATTCAGTTTAATCAGAAAACTTTAGCATGTGAGTATAGTATAATACCAGCCAGTGCGTAGGGCTTAGCACAAGCTCTCAATCCTGACGTCTTTTGAATGTTCAGTCACCTTTGCATTACTTTGTAATTAAATCATTCTCAATAGTAAAGAACCTCACTTTCATGTTCCCTTTTTATGGGCATCACAATCTGCAAGATCAACGTTTATGTTTGGACCTTTCTTTTATGAGAAATTAGGAAAAGTCAATTTATACTCAAATCCTGCTCATTTCTAATAATTACTAATGTTATCACATATTGTATGATATCACATATATTACAAATGTTAGATAACACAACTACTAGAACCATAGTTACACACTTAACCCTCTCTTTTGTTCTGCAGAGAATTTTTTTATTATAAGCGTAGAACACAGTATTTAAGTGCTTTCTTTTCTTGGGAGTATTGAGGAAAACAATCTGCATTAAGTTTTGGGAATATTGTCTCTTATTAAAATCACAAATTGTCTGATACACAGTATCTTGGCTTTAAGGGCAAAATCAATAGAAAATGTCTATTAAGATTGTGTCATTAAAATAGATTTTGTTTGTTATTCTAATCTTCCTTTCTTCAATGAAAATAACATGTGCCACCATTACTGTTCTCTCTATGCTCGTACAACGAACTTTTACAAGTCATCTTTAAAAAAGTAAACACTTTGGTTTTGTTATATTCTTTGCATAGACGTAAATATTGTTGAAAGAAAACCATCAGTTTTTCAACTTTTCCTTTTTGTTTCTAGTGCTGATTCCCAAGTGAGACCTGCCAATTTGTTAACATTATCTGCATGGATACTCTGCAAGAGGTAGTTTCTTATGCTATCAAATCACCCCATTTCCTCTCATGTCCGTCTCTCTTTTCCTTTCACTCTCTGCATGCGTGATTCTCTTGTTATAGATGTAAACAGTTTGGTACTTATTTGTATAAAAACCAGCAGGTACGTGGCATGCGGCGTCTGGCAAGTTATTGTGCTGGTGGAGGAAGTAGCTTATCATCAGGAAAAATGGATTTCCGCAGCTCTGTTGGGATGTTAACGAACTATAAGAAGTCATTAACCAGAACAGTTTCCAAGGAAGAGGCTCAAGCAATTGCCTCCGAGAAGCACAAGTTTTCTGAGAGGAACAGAAGAGTGCGAATCGCTAGCCAGTTTGCTGCCCTCCGTGCTATCCTTCCTAACTTGACAAAAGTACGTAAGTTCCATATATAATCTGCAACAATAGTTTTATAAGAGATTGTAAGCTTACTAGTTTAACTGTTAAAATTATAGAAAATCCACTTTCGTAAAATCGCAGAGTTCCAAAGATTTTATCAACACTTACTAGTTTCAAGTCACATATAAGTTAGTATGATAACATGTAGAACACTACATCCTGATTAAAAAAAGCAGAGGAACAAGGCATCAGTGCTTGCAGAGGCAATCAAGCAAGTAAAAGAGCTGGAGAAAGTTGTATCAGAATTGCGAGCAACGAGAGACAGTAGCAGGAACATGGAATGTGCATTTCCTGGTGGGAGAGATACGTTAAGGGTGGAAAACTCGGAGAAGCACAGCAGGGACATGGTGAAGGTTATGTTCAACTGTAAGGACAAGAGGATGTTAATGTCCAACATAGGAAAAGCAGTGAATTCTGTTGGAGGGAAAGTGGTGAGAGCAGAAATGGCGACAGTAGGAGGGAGGACTGGCTGTGCTCTGAGGATACAAGGCATAAAGGGCAATCAAGAGATGATTATCCTAAGGTCTGCTTTGGCAGCTGTTACACAGAGAATATGACCGAAAAATAACAACAGACCAGAACAGTTGTCTCTGTAGAACTGGATGGAAGCTTCGGTGGAGGGTGTTACTAAGTAAAGAAAGTGGTAAAGAAGTGTATATGTGAAGTTTACTTCAGGATACAGAAGAATGATCAGTCTAGGTTGAATTTAGCATGAGCTCGCTTTAACAAATTGAATAATTGCAGATACTGACAGATTATACGCTAAGAGATTTATATGTGTGTGTTTATGTACATGAATTCTAGAGATCTATGTCTTAATGATCAAAACTGTGTATTTACGCATAATAATAAGGATTAATTATATAAAAAAATTCAAACTTTGTTCATTTTTATAATTATAACCCGAACTTTAAAACATAGCAATTATATTTTCAATTTTGTTCAATTTTAACTGACTTGGCTTGATTAATTTTGCTATTGTGACTTTTCATGTATTTTAGAAACTCTAACTATGAATACGTGTTAACCAAAATTAGCACAAATACTGAAGATTAATAAAACAATGTTGTTTAATCACGTAACTAAAATGACGTCGTTCTAAAAAATTATGTAATTTAATCCTTAGATCTATTTACGAAATTTCGATGCCCTTGTCCTTCGTTTTTAGTTTGTTCCCTTATTTTTGTTTTATTCTCCCAACGTTCTTATCATTCATTTTCAGTTTGTTCCCTTGTTTTCAATTTGTCATCTCAATGCTCTTAGTCTTTTATTTTCAGCTTGTTTTTTCGACACCCTCACTCTCTTTTGCATTGCATGAAAATGAAGTCAACCGCGAAGGCCTGAGAGCATCGTAGAATGAGTTGAAAACGAAGAGCTTGCTGGTGCGCTGCAATATGAGAGTAGCTTAGGGCATCGAGAGAACAAATTGAAAAATTAAGGGAACAAACTAATCATGAAGGGTGAGGGTATCAGGACTGCGTAAACTGATTTAGGGATTAAATCGCGTCATTTTTTTGAAATGATCTTGTTCCAATTATGTGATTAAATAATGTCGTTTCATTAATCTTCGTTACTTGTGTTATTTTTGGATAACATATATTAACAATTAGGATTTTCAAACACGTGGCAAGCCACAACAGTCAAGTGAACAGAGACATTAACATTGGCTAAAAATGAAAAAAAAATTTCAAAGATTGATTATGCCACTTTTTGAAATTCGAGCTATAACTACAAAATTGAGTCAAATTTTAAATTTTTTGTAACTAACCCTAATAATAATGCCAAAAATCTTTCTTTTATTTGCTTACATATTATTTATTTATTTATGCATTTATAGATTACACACACACACAAAACTAGTATTATACTCAATTATCTATCATTTCTCCAAATTTTTAGTATATTGGTAAATCGTATACTTAAAAAAAAAAGTATTTTCATGAAAGGTTTCCTAAATTAGTGAATTTGACAAAATGTTTATGATAGGAGGGTCCATTTAAATATTTAAACTTGGAATTTTTATATCGACTCTACTGTTACTATTCTATTCCAAGATAATGAAGTCGTGATGGTCATAGCTTCAGATGACTGAGCTTTGTGCGATGTAACGTAAATGAGTTTCTTATTAATGATGTTGATACTGTGGTGAGGAACTTGAACACTCTTGAAATTTCCAAAACTTCTTAATTAAAAAAAAAAGGACAGCTTAATCAAAACTTTACTTTTGTTTTTTACATCAATAACAATAATTCAGTCCGTGCTCATCAAAGTTGGGTTTAGAGAAGATGAAGTAATTGTAAAAGCATTAATTCTATAGTCGCTTATGGCATTTACATTGCTTGTTGCTTTGTCTGGTTCAATAATACCACTTAATCCTAGTGAGTTTCACAGTCCTATTGGACCACAAACTTCACAAGCTCAAGCTTAGATTGTCTGTAAACACCTTCGAAATCTACCTTAAACCCTGCAACAAAAACCACACAAGTCATTGCCTTTCTATGGTAGATTGCCTGTCTTAAGCTTTCTTTCAAAAAGGTGAATTTCACTAACAGGTCAAGTTGAGAAGGTGAACTAACGAGTTCTTTTCTTAACTTCTCCACCTACATCTCATCAAACACAAGAAGGGAAGAACTCTGTATAAATACCTTTCAATCAGCTGCTTTACACCCAAGTCACAAGCGTAGCTTACCTGAATTTGCAGAAGAAGCTAGCATTTTCCATTATCACTATAATGCCTTCCTTGAAGTTCTGTTTCGTGTCATCTCTGATTTTAGCATTATGGTTGTCAGGCATCAACATAAGCATAGCAGCTCGACAACTTCTGGACACGAACGCATCCCCGCCACCAGCATTACCACTGCCTTCAGCTCCACCGCTGCCTAAGACGACCTTGCCACCTTTGCCTTCAGTTCCACTGCCAACCCTCCCAACTCCGCCTTCTCTGCCAAAGGGTGCACAGCCATCATTGCCTTCAAATCCATTGCCAACGCAGCCAACTCAACCAATTCCACCACAGATGCCACTTCCCCCGTTGCCGTCACTGCCAACGCAACCAACTCTTCCAAAGACCACATTGCCTCCATTGCCTTCAAGTCCATTACCAACACAGCCAACTCAGCCAACTACACCAAAGACAACACTGCCTCCATTGCCTTCTCTGCCAACTCAACCAGCCCCGCCTAAGACCACATTACCTCCATTGCCATCAACTCCGCTACCTACACAGCCAACTCAGCCTAGTCTGCCAAAGCCTACACTGCCACCTCTGTCAAATCCAAGCTTGCCTACATTACCCATTGCCCCACAAGTAGCTATACCACCAAGACCAATCCCCACTATTCCTATTATACCTTCAATTCCAACGACAATCCCCGCTATCCCCTTCCTCTCCCCACCACCATCAAATTAAGTCATTAATTCCCCTAACCTATGTCACAACATTATCAAGTCTACTAGCTTATCCCATGGTGGTTCTAGATCAGGATCAACCTGCGATATGCACTTATTTGAGTTGTACATGTGTGAAATTTGTATTCTTTTTCCCAGTCATTCCAATACTATAGTTGTCTCTGATATAGCTGATTGTATTCTTCTAGCTGTTGTTATATATTCTTGATTTCATACTATGATTAAATATAATCAAATAAATATAAGCAATGTCAATGCTAGCAGATAGCTCAAACACAGGGAAAACTTAAACTTGGAAATAAAATAAAAGATGGCATAAAAGTAAACTATGGGTGCGTCCTTCGGTTCCAACAACATGAAAAGTAGAGAAATACAGCTCTTGTGATATCCACAAACAATGCCTTTCAAAAAAAAAAATGATACTCACAAACAAACATCAAGATTATTGAATAAAATGATTTTGAAGAATTCGATAATTTATTTCTTGACAACACTAACTACTATAAAGATTTTAACCTAAAATAACCTCGCTGTATGTTTTTACATGTTCTGGCACCAGATTCTGTAGTGAGAATTTTAAATAGGAATATGTCTGCTCAAAACAACAAGATTTTAAAATGACCTTCATATGATCCTCTCTCTGAACGAGGACCAGCACTCAATGTACCAGTATTTAGAGAAATGGGAACCATCAGGATACCCTACTCCACTTCTTCAACCATGCTGAAGCCATGATAAGAATAGAACATGTGACTTTTTCATCTGGAAAAGTTAGCTGCAGCCATCATACACAATTGTTTCCAAACAGAGCTAACAAGTGCTACTTGGCAACTGTATACTGATGTGTATATAAGTTCTATGTCCCATCTTTCTTATCGCTTATAGAAAATCAATTCCCTGCTACAATTTGTTTTGATAGCATCCTCCAGGATTTTAGCCTGGTCAAAGTCAACTGTAAAGGAAACCATAACAATGCCATCTTTACCAGTCTCATAGTCCTGTCTGATGTCCTCAGCTTTAAATGATTGCAGCTGTGAAAACCAAGAACCATATCAAAATAACGTAATCACTGTTGTGAAAGGTTACAAGGTTATCAATTTCCATGTTGTAACATCACGAGGTGGCAACACGACGGTACTTAGATGGAGAAACTTAAATGATGCAGCTTATCCTCATTGATTTTCTAAAGCTAAAGACCAGCAATGTCCAAATTGTTTAGAGCTTTTCTGAGACTAACTTATGGGTGCATCAAGTTAAAGTAAAAGCTTTCACTAGAGACTCAACTATTTAATTCCAATTCCAGATAAAAGAGTTATAAGTTTGCATATATCACATGACAGAATTTAGGATGGGCAAAACATAATTCCAAGACATAATTTCCCCGTGAAATTTGAAGGACAAATGATTTACCACAGTTGTAACAAGCCAAGGATAGGCAAGAATAAAGGTAAGAAGATTAATAGCTCATGTAAAAACATTATTTTCCCCTATTTTTTATTTTCTTATTTATTCTTTTTGTTGTACTTTGCCACAGCAATTATCTTTACTTAAGGAAAAAAGAAATCCACGTGGACTATAACTTAGATCACCTGATGATGCAGAATTCCAATAAGATCAAAGGGAACCTCCACACCCATGGGAACCTACGAAAAGCAAATGGAATAGCCAATAAGAACACTAACAGCCAGGAAGACCGTAAAATGATATTATCTCATGTCTCAATTAGCACAAAGGCACGCATGATTGTCTAAAAAAAGAATATAAATAAACCACCTTAGATTTCACAAGACATGTCGGGGAATTTCTCAAGCATTCAGATGCCACACCTCCATAGGCCCTCACCAGTCCTCCAGTGCCTAGTTTGATCCCACCGAAATACCTACGAAAACCAATCACATAAACTCAATACATATGAAAAACAGCTTAAAGACAAGGAATTTCGATGAATTTCACAGCCAATAAAAACATCAATAATCACATTATCACATGCAAACTTCAGGGCACCTAAATTCTTTTACCAAATAACATGAAAAGAAAAAGCTGTCGAAATTCATTATGCACCTGATGACAACGACCATAACTCTATCAATCCCCGAAGAAACAATAGCGGAATGTATCGGTTTCCCAGCAGTGCCTGAAGGTTCACCATCATCATTAGACCTGTATTGATCTCCAACCTATTGTTACAAAAAATCAATACCAAAACCCACTTAAACGAGATACAAAAACCCATAAAGAAAGATCGAAACGAAGCCAAGAAAAATTAAAAGAATTTTAAAGAAAAAAACGAACCTTATAAGCCCAGCAGTTGTGGGTAGCACGCGGATCCTTGACCTATCCAACCAACAAACAAGATAACCAATGATAAATGGATGGTGGGTTTTGTAAAATGGTGGAATCAACAAAATGGGTTACCTGAGAAAGGAAGGAGAACGCGGATTGTTCGTCGAAGACATGGCCAGCGATTGCGATGAATTTGCTCTTTTTAATTTCTCTTTCGAAAGTGACTCTCTCTTTGATAGTGGTGTATTCACCTGCTGATGCTGCTTTGGAGAGCATAGTTCTTGTCTTCCGGACAACAGAGGAAATTGCGGATAGTGCGGCTGAGATACGCTTACGGTGGTGATGATAAGTTGGTACGAGTGGTGGTGACGTTGACGATGATGAGAATGTTGCCACTCGCATTTGGGTTTTTGAGGTGTTTGTACTTTGGTCTAGGAAGAACCTTCTCTGACTCGTCTTCTCTAATTTCACAACAGTATCTCATTATGGACCACAAATTTTGGACCACCAAGTTAAGATAATTTATAAAAATAACAAAAAAATGTATTTTATAATTTTTAACATTAGATTTTAAATTTAAAAAATAAAAATATTCTTTAAAATAAATAATTTAAAGAGAAAATAATGTCTAAAAACATTAGATTTTCGAAATTTAAATTATTCTACTTGACCTAATTTAGACAATCCAAATATTTAAAACAATGTCACACAGAATTGGGTCCGACCCGTTATTCGGGCAGGCCAGGACCGACTTGCCAAACCCTAGAATAGCTGAGATGGGCTACGAAGAAAGAAAGAATTGGGTCATTAAATTACCATCACTACAAACGCTACAGAATCAATGTCAACTCGAACATGAACAAAATGATTGGTTGAGTTGATCTAAAATCCCACTTGCTCTCCCTAACCCTAATATAACACATCATGAGTCTTTGGTGGGATGGGTTAGCCTAAGACTAATTGCTCCAACTCAATTTTACATGCTGTTACTGTTGCCAAAATTTAGGGTGGAGGGTTAGCTTTCAAGAGTGGTATAGTATACAGAGAATTCAAGATTCCAATCCCTTCTATGTGCTTATCTCCAATTATTTGCATAGCTTTGTGAATATGCTTCAGGATTTCTATGTACATCAGAGTCGGACACAAGCCTGTAAGGACTGTACCAACCAGTACCCACCTCACCGAATAAGAAATCAGACAAGTCTCCACTCCTTGTAGACCCCTTGGTGCTTGCAGTGCTGCAAGAACTTGCATCAGAGGAACTAAAAAGTGAAGAGCTCTCACTTGATGAATCCACATTAGGAACTCCGCGCATTTCATCGTATCTCCAATAGTCTGAATTACACTGTTCAATCCTAATCAATGGATCATCCATCGTCATCCAGGAAGGGTATTTCCCATGTTTGCATTGTGCCTTGGAGCGATCTGTATTCAGAGTGTGGGAGTTGGACTTTGATTTATGGAGGCTGGCAGGAACTGCTTCCAAGTTCCTCTTCTTAGACCTCACAACATGAGACATTAAATTACTCCTAAATGAAGCAGGGGGTCGTGGAGAGAATCTGAAGACAGCAGAACCAAGAATAAGTAAACACTAAAAACTACAACTTCCATTTCACCCTACTGAGACTCGCCAAATGTTTACCTGGCATAGAGTAGCATATATGCCCCTTCTGATAAGACCATGTCCAATTCTACAGGTAGTACCTGAAATGCACCAATATTCACCAATGAAACTGTTTACATGGAAATACGTTCATGGTTGCTTATAATAGATCAAACATAGATAAAAATGAATACATAAATACATAGGCGTGACTAGTGTTATCTAAGAACCAAAAGATGGCATCATCACATCCCAGAATAAGTGCAGTAAGTCTCACAACATGCAACAAGTCGACATGTTGACTGCAGTATGGCACACGTGAAACATCACTTAAAAATGTAAAGGATAATACAAGCAGTCTTTGGTTTGGACTTGCAGCTTTTGGAAGTTCTTGTATCTAACAATAACTTTCTCTAGCAAAATAACTAACTGAAGTTTTCTCTTCTTCTATACTAAGGCCAGTGTGGCAGGGAAGCATATCACTATCACATAGTAAAAATAAGAATTACATTGCAGGAAAAAAATAAAGCTGCAATGCAACCTAGGGAGTATGGGAGAGGAAAATATGTTACATACAGTGCTGTCATTAACCCCAAACCAGTTGCCATGATAATTCTTCACATAGCACACATAATGTCCCGTAGAAGTAGCATTCATGTAATCCCTGTGAACAATAACTCCGTAAAGACTGTATTGAGGAGATTTGTCAATTTTCCCATGCATATATGGAGTCATATCAAGGATCTCGGGGAATTGAACTGACTTGTTCAGTTTCACCAAGTTACCAGACTGAAAAAGAAAACACAAAACAAGAAATATCTTAAATGAAATGTCTAGTAAAGAAGTGCAGCTTCATGCCAATAAATTGCCTTGAGATGGTTTGAGTACAAGACCAACATTTACATCAAGACTTTACCTGAAATCGCTTTAGCACAATGGTGAGGATATTAGGGGCATCAACCAATTTCAGCTTCTTTTTTGCTCTCGCATAGGCTTTGCACCTGAGATAAAACAGAAAAATGAAAATTTTAAATGATTGACAAAAGTCAAAAAATTGAATTGATTTTGCTGGATTTCTTTCCATATTCATCAAATAATTGAAAGTTTATTAAGATATAATTTAATAACATCCACAAGGCCCAAAAATATTTGATAATGTCAGGACAACTTTGGATCACCTTATTACTGCAAAGAGGCAATGAATTAGAACCTACAATTCAAGCAAAGAACTAAGGGAAAGAAAACCAACCTGCTACAATTATACTTGTTCTCTCCATCCAACACTTCTTCAGCTGTAAATTGAGTAAGGGCTTCTTCGAGAGTTTCAATGTGCCCCTCTATTTCAACTGTTAGATCCATTATCCGTTCAAACCTCTCAGATTGTCCCAGGCACCTCATGCAAGTTATCTAAAAACAGTAGTCAAAATATTAAAATAACAGAATTATGATTTTCAGCCTTGCTTGCCATTCAGAAATTGACCAAAGATGAGACAACAAACTCACACACAGGAGAAAGTACACTCAACCTTGGATCGAAGGTAACCACCAAAAGTCAGACTAATAAGGGTTGTTTCTTCTCCCAGTGGACCCTGAACTCCAGCTTCCTTGAGACAATTAGACTGCATCATATCAACTGCATACCTTCCATGTAACCAACCAATGCTGTCATGACTATCTTAAAAAGAAATCTAAATCCGTCATGGGGAAACCAATTCATCAAAGCTCACCTCAAAAATTCATGGGCATCTTCTTCCCTCCCATGACCAAAATGGCTTCCGATTTTGTGTATGTTGGATAATATACGGATTGGGGACACCGGTGAATTTCCACCCCTTCCCTTGGCAATCAAATTTTCAAATTCACATACCAAACACCAATCCTTCTCTTGACCTGGAAAGAAGAAAAATATAGGGAAACTAGTAAACCTTCAAGTTTATAATGCAATAATAATCCAGTACAGAGATCACAAAGAAATCATGAAGGTAAACTTGCATGCATTCGAATGGAGCCCACGAACAAGATAAACAGTAAGTGGCCGGGTAAATGAAAGGCACTGGAGCACAGCATTAGCATAACAACTGCAGAAATTCAAGGAGCATTGTATAAGTAAAACTGAAGAAGCATGTTTATACAAGTACTCTTCTCACTTGAAGAAAAGGACATTAGTAACAGACAGAGTCTTTGATCTACTTACAAATGAAGAAGCATGTTTATACAAGTACCTCTTTGTACTTGAGAAAGGGACATTAGTAACAGATAGATTCTTTGGTCTTCTTACAAATGAATGGAATATGGTGGCATCCAAATGCATGAACGTTTTTAAATATCAAGATGAATAGTTAAACTCATACATTGCCTGGATTTAGATGTCCTAAGAAGGTAACAGCAATGTAAAGGCATACGAGTCCACCACAGTATACCTATTCCCACAGTTTATGAGCCCAAATGGATTGAGTTCCACATCGGAAGAATATAGCTTCACAAACAGTTCATATGGGAAGATTATCTGAAAAGGTCAACAATCACATTAGCACCATATCAGTGTGAAAAGCAACTTGCACCCACAAAATCATCTCAGAATATTAGAAAAACCTTGTAATTATGTTGCTCTTTTGAGCCTCTTAACTGCTGCATTTTTTCCCATACTGATTTTCTGCCCTTACAAGCATCTTGTGGATTGTGAGATGAAGCATTAAATGACAAAGATCTCACTTGTTCACTCTTATATAAGTGTGGTTTGTCCTCTCCACCATTGGTTGTGCAATCCATGGCATAGTTTGAGGACCGTGAGCTGCTGGACTGAGGATCCTTTACAGCTGACATCCGAGAGGAAGATGCCCTTCTAACAGATTTTTTATGGCCCAACGTTGTTGGCCCATTATTATCAATAATATTGCTATTGCCATTAGGAAGTTGAGACTTCCTGTCTTCATCAGTATTACTGGTTTTCATCTTAATCAATTTGCTTTGTGAAGCCCCACAACTATTAGCCAGCTTGGAATTTTCAGAAGGTTTAGTTTCTTGAATTTCCTTAGCTCTAGCCTTAGTTGCAGGGGGTTTAGCAGTGTCTTCAGAAGGTGTCTCAAACTTGCTGCTGCTACTGGAACCAATATCCTTAATGGGAAGATCAACGACTGGCGATTCACTGTCTGGGTTGTGTGTTTCAGGTTGTTTTCTGGGAGTTGCTATCTCGTTCAAATTACTTTCTTGCTTCATATGCACAGTGACAGCTGGGGGTCGACATTCATCCTTGTGGCCTTGCCTCCAGTGAATTATCTGACACTTGCCAGAACTATAGAAGGAGGAGTTTTGACTAATTAATGTTAAAAAAACCTACTGCAGCTACAAAAGCAATATACAAACATAAACAGGCACTGCCCCAGAGAAAGAAAGACCCTAAATGCTGCAGTATTTTATGTTGGTTATCAGCAACACAATCTAAACTATGCAATCCAGGATGCAGCCTACAAGTAAGAGGCTAACGACGCTCAAATGGTGAAGTACCAGTTAGGTAGGACATAAGAAATCAAATAACCGACAAGTAGTTCTGGACTGCCTTCTTTGGCATAACAGTAAAAGATAATCTGTTAAATGAGTTCTCCACGAGGTTGTCTGGAAGCTGATAAGAAAATCATAATGAAAGCTTAACTGTTAATTTGTAAATATCTTTCTAACGGCTACAGTTCCCACTCAGAATCCCCCAGCAAAGGAAAACAATTATAATAATAGCTAAAATATTTTACAGCTTACAGCACCCACGTATTTTTGAAGTGTTAAAACCATTGTTCTTAACATTATACACAAAGAAAGTGAGAGGACAATCGTGCATAATGTTAAACAATTCAAGAGATTTTAATTCTATACGTTAAATAAACATTCATCATTTAGAGTGCTTCAGAAACTATCCACAAACATAAAAAGTTTTGAAGATAAAATGGTCTAAAGTTAAAGTAAAAGCAATGGGCCATCCTTACGGAAATAAGTAAACTTGGCATCAAACTAAATTGTTCTTCAGCAGACACTAGTAAAATATGCAATTCCAAATAAAAATATGATCATCTTCAAGCTGTTGGATGACAACCATCAACCAACACCATTGAGATTTTCTCTCCTTTCCTAGAGTTACAATTCATCCACGAGTTGCTATGTAAATTTAGAATTCAACCACCCTAAATTTTTAAATACCATATTCCTCAACCACTTGCAAGGTAAAGTTGCAATTTTTAATCGATCAGAAATGCCAATCAAACAACATAAACCCCATCGACAGATAAAAGAAGCAGCTACAAGAACATAAACCCACTTCACGACAACATTACTTGATATCAAGTAGAAGCATCGACAATTAAATACCCAATCTTTTTTAGGATTGCAAAGAACGAACCAGTAATGGACGGACTTGCATTTTGCACAACGGGTAGTGGTGGGACTGAAGCACACTGCGCACTGATGAGCTATGGGCAACGTATAAAACTCATTACTCGCTTCAAATTCAGTCATAGCCGACTCTTTCGACACCATGTCAACGAGTCGCCTGATCTCCTGGTTCCTCACCACCATATTACGCCACTTGCTGCGTATCCAGAGTTTGCAAATAATTGCTATTGAGGTAGAAAAGTTAAAAGATGACAATGAAATGGGTCATATGGAAAGCTCTTACCTGTTCAACGCATTTGTCACCTTCGAGCAATCAATGTGAAACCCTTGATGCAGGGACCGAAAATCACTGAATTAACCGAAAACCCAAATTTCAACACTTGAAATGCACATGCAAACTTCAACCTTTAGATCAAAATCGAAAAGAAAAAACCCAATAAAACCCTCTTGCTCGGCCATAATTCCAAACAAGACTATTATTATATCTCCTAGAGCTGAATACCGAAGAGTCAACGAACTGTCCTCTAAATCCCAAACTTCACAATAATTTGATTGAAGGCAGCTCTTTTATCCTTCAATCCCTTAGAAATCACGACACCCAGGACTAAAGATGTCACCCAAAACCCCCAAAGGACCAAAAAATCAACCCAAAGCAACAAAAATCAAGAGGAGCCACTTGTCAGTTTTCAATCAAAACGACCCCCAAAACGAAAATATAGGTGAGAAAACTGGATTTTCATTTCATAATTATCAAAAGCAAGAGTTGAGTGCCGTTGTAATTATATCTAAAACAACAAAAAAACAAGAAGAAGGCATTAAAGCAAAAAGCCAATGGAAAGGAACCAATAACTGTACCTATTCAAAAGAAGGATTAAATGAGCATCTAAGAGGTTCAACTTCTATTGCTGGAATAATTGAAGGTTTCAATATCTGTCAATAATAACATAGAATTGAGACATAAAAAGGAAAAATTTTCTAAATTTTATAAGGAAACACCTTTGGATTTGTCAACGAAGAAAAGGGAATCGTTAGAGACATGGGAAAGAGCGTTGCTGGAGAGAGTGTCCTTTGTGGATTTTTCGAGACAATCGTCCATGTCTTCACTGCTTATATTGGCTTTTCAAGCTTTCTTTCCCTTTCTTGAACTTTTTGCTTTCTTCCCCATCTCTTTTGCTTCCTATTTCTCTACTTTCCCCGGCTGTTGAAAATCATCAAAATCTCATTTCTCTAGTCTCACTGCTTAGTTGTCGAACTGCCCTCTCTCTTACGGTGTTTTGCTTATATTTGTTTAGGCCATTAATTAAACAATAGGCGCCGCTTTATTCCGCAAAATGTGGCAGTGTTTATTTTGCAACAAAAAAGTCGCAAAAAGGATTTCAAATTAGTTAAAAAGTTAGAAACTTTTGTGATGTTTTTTAAACGTTGCGATTTTTTTTAATTTGTAATGTTATATTAATAAAACGTCGCGGATTATATTAATTTCTTGTAGTGATAGATAATATATAAAAATGTAATATAAATCTTATAATTATGATTTCATCGTAATTTTATATGCAATATACATTTATTCCTTAAATTTTATCTTATACATCATTTAATAAAACAAATATGTATAAGATAAAGAATACTTTTAAATAATTATGTCAAAATAATAGCCAATTGATTGGTTGTAAAGCATAGATGAAGAATACTAATATTGTGGATATTTAAGTTATTTTTAGGGATTCAAGAATAAACTACCTTTTACGTTTTGAGATGCTTGTATCTTCAGATTCAGTTGTGGCTGGAGCACTTCAAAGATTACTAAAATTACGATTTCTTTGAAACTTGGTACCATTCTCTTACCATGAGGTTGATGTTAAAGATGTGGTTTGAACTTATTTCAGGCAACATGAAAGGCAACTAGGCATCCTTCGACTAACTCAAGTAATTACATGCTTGCTAAGGACTGGTTGTCCGTAGTTTTTCAGCTAATCAATGTTTGCTAAGGATTGCCCTCGATCAACTAAACTTAATAGCTTCAACCCTAGATCTAAGTGAAGGAAGAGAACAACATAGAGACCAACGTAAGCAGTCTTTAATTTCTATACCTAAAAATATTTGGTGTATTCGGTTTGTCTCTCTACTTACTCTGCATGGTTATGGGAATAATAATCAAGGGAAAGGCTTGGGATCCCAAAAATTTCAGCCATGAAGCCGTCCGAAAAAACTATAATATATGATTCTACCAAAATTATGACCATCTAATTTCAAATTCGAGATATGAAGTTAATTTTATTTAATCATGTTCTAACAATTGTTAACAGCTATACCAGATGGTAGTAGCTACATATAGGTAACTTCAGATGATATTCAAACATCGGAAGCAATTCCTCTGACTACAACCTCAATAATGGTAGCCTTGACACAATTATTTTTTGGGGTCAAGACAGCTCAGGGACGTTCACATGTAAGTCCTGCATGGAGTTATTCCTCGTCAAGTATCAATACTTTTGCTTCCCTACTGTTTAATTGGATCAGGGAACCCATTGTAGCAAAAGATATCAGACCTGACTAACTGGTTTAACTTCTTATACCATGTTTAGTTTAAGTAATCCATCCACAACGAGATGCGAAAGCTCATTGATCATACTAGTTGTTTCTTTGAAAAATTAAAAAGAAAAAGAATGATTGCCTTAAATTCCAGCTTTTATTACATAATGGAACATGCATTCACATTATCGTCACTAAAGAGAGATATAATATTGTCTTCAGGCGCATTTGCTGGCGCGAAAGCTTGGACAACATTGCGAACGTAGCCGGCAGGCGCCTTTTTGTCATATACACCAGAAACATAGGGATAATGAACGAGATGTTGAGGAATATAAGGCCAAAATTCAGCTCTTTTGCCAGTGCTCTTCACTCTCTTCAACACATTATTTCTGTCAACATATCCACTAACTACTACTCGGCTTTGTTTTCTGTTCACTTCCACTGTCTTTACACCTGTATATGTCCAAGAATATCGATCAGGTACTTTGTTTGGAGCCTTCTTGCATAAAACAGTTCAAACTCAATGTGAAAGTATCTTCTATTTAGATCTAGGTTTAATTAATTACAAAATATAATTACCGGTTCAGTAGGTTGAAAAAAAGAGTAAGGTTTTCAAGATGCAACACGACGGCTTCTTTCTATCTATCGAATGTCTAAAGTCTACATATTCACTTGCTTTCAGGTTTTTAGCATAACAAAAGATGTTTTGATTGTACAGAAAACCTGATGCGTCAATTGTTTTTCTCCGATTCAGTTCATTAGAAGAGATACTTGTATGGACGTAGGAACCACAACCTTTCAAGGAGGTAACAGCATTTTTGACCCTTCTTTCACAGCCATCGCAGTCCATTTTGACCTTGATCTCAACTGTCTAGGAACCAAATAAATAATATTTTAAAATTATAAACAAGGCTCAAGAGAAAAGACAGACTGAGTTACCGCAATAACCTTTTGTTTCTTTAAAAAATTACGTCTTAGGCAGAGAAATATTGAAGTGAGCTGTATCATTGAGTACCTGCATTGGTTTACGTCTGCTTCTTGTGCTGGTGAGAGTGCAAAAGTTGGAAAGGTAATCAAGAGCACCCATTTTGCTTGTCTTTGCCAAAGGGATAACCAGAGAGAGGTAGCATGTGCGTGTTTGCGAGAGAGATGGAGAGAATATATGTGAACTACAATGATGAGACTTGGTAGTTAATATGGGAACTTTCAGGGTGCAGAGTGGTTGGAAGATAGCTAGAGTGGTTCTAAAAATATTTTAATTTACTTTTTAGACAAGAGATTAAGGAAAACAATTGCCCGAAAACCCTGCTAAAGTTACCAGAAATCATGAAGAGCAACTTCTCAAAGCTGTCTCATTGGTTTATTCTATCCACTTATATAATGCAAAATATTATAAAGTACTTTTGTGTTAGCTTTCGACGAGTGCATGTTGCTTTCGAATTATCTTCACTAAATAATACACAATAATTGCCATAGTTTATCCTATCTTGACAGGGTAGGGATATATATCGGGGAATTTTCCATTCTGTACTTTGGACTAGCCGTATTCTGATTTCTGACTTTTTTATGCTTGAAGACAACCATGTAGTCACTTAACTTATCATATTTCACAACTGATATGTAAATATTAACCAACAGAGCTCGATGGAAGCAAACAAGTTGAATCATCTTCTATATGGAACAAAGAGGAATGAATCTACGAGTTTACACTGTAATACCTCAATTGCTTGTGCAATTGTAGGCGATGCATGACAACATATTTTATGGTATATTATTAAAGAAATTACAGAATCTAAGTAGTCTATCGAATATTAATATGATGATATGCCGTAATATCTGTTACTATTTATGTTTGTGTAATATCCAATCATATCTCCAAAGATTGGGGTGTGTTCGAAGAGATATTTTTGGAGGTAGTTTAGGATAATCTGTACAGCTGTGTTAACGAGATATTAGGAGAATTGTGTGGGGTGATTACCTTCCTAAGATTGTATATATTTGTATACTTTGGTTCAATGAAACACATCGGGTTCTTCATTTTTTAGCATGGTATCAGAGCAAGCCAGGCTCTAATACTATCTCGTGCCTCGACAGATTTTTACTGTTATCATGGCAGAAAAAGAAGAAATGACCAAAGAAACTAAGAAGCCTCAGACTGAAGGAACCAAGAAAACTCCATCACTGTACGATTTGAACTGAAATGACAATCTTAGGAATGTAATATCACAAGTGCAGTTACAAGGAGAGAACTACGAAGAATGGGCCCGTGCGATAAAGATTTCGTTGCGTGCTCAAAGAAAGTGGGGTTTCATAGATGGAACCCATAAACAACCTGACGAAGATGCACCCGAAATAGAGGATTGGTGGACTATTCAATCCATGCTTGTGTCATGGATATTGAATACCATCGAACCTACTCTGCGTTCAACCATGACATATGCGGAGAATGCAAAGGAGATGTGGGAGGATATTCGAGATCGTTTCTCGGTCGTGAATGGTCCAAGAATCCAACAACTGAAAGCAGAGTTAGCAGATTGCAAGCAACAAGGAATGACCATGGTTGAATACTATGGAAAATTAACGACACTCTGGGACGAGCTGGCAAACTATGAGCAGATCCCAAGGTGTTCATGCGGGGAATGCAATTGTGATATTGCCTCTAAACTTGAAAAGAGAAGAGAACAAGAGAGGATTCATCAATTCTTGATGTGCTTGGATGACGTGAGCTATGGTCCTGTCCGTTCTAACATACTAGCTGGAGATCCTTTACCCTCATTGAATTGAGTATATGCTACTCTAGTGCAAGAAGATAGGATGAAAACAATCACCAAATTTAAGGAAGAGAGGGGAGCAGTCATGGGTCTTGCAGTACAAGCGAGACATAGGTTCAAAAGGCGAGGAGAGATGAAGGATAAATCAATAGTATGTTCTTATTATGGAAAAACAGGTCATGATGCTAAAGGTTGCTTTCAACTCATCGGATATCCAAAGTGGTGGGGTGAATACCCACGAAATGAAGGCGGAACTAGTGGCAGAAGTCAACGACAAAATGGGACATCATTAGGATGTGGAAGAGGGGGTGCGACTCGGGCTAATCCAGCATAAGTTGCAGGCCGTAATATAAATAAATCTGACACAGAAGCTGGGAAACATGAACTAGTTGGTATGAGCAATGAGCAGTGGTGTTGGACCCCGACCCTTTTCTTGAAAATTTGAATTTATTGAATGAAATTTAATGAGGAATTTAGGCATGGTTTCTTGTGATGAAATGAAAGACATTTGGTTTCCCTTGAATTTTACTTGTGTTTGAATAAAAAGATGAAGTATTGTGTATGGTG
>JAOTAZ010000220.1:2681928-2696731 GCA_025629785.1 Erythroxylum oxycarpum | reverse complement strand
AAAACAACCATATCAATCATTTCTTCTTTTTAATCAACTATCATAATTATAATGATAATATTCATTCTCATTCTTAACTGTATTTATTTCTATTCTTTTTTTTTAAAAAAAAAAACCGGCCGCCTTCTTAGTTCATAAGAAATTATTAAAGATAATTTGAATTTGTTAAACATTAATTTCAAGTTAGTTAGATGTATAATTCACATGTCAGGATATAAAAAGGTTCACAAGTCCAACATTGGCAAGAGATCAGGGCAAAAGTATTGTCAATCCTACAGATGTTTACAGGACAATGACTTATGACCTTTTGTCAGTTTTATTACTCTCCTACAACCACCTCCTCATCATTTCTGTCACAACTTGGCAATGAGTTGCTCCAGGGTTTCCAATGTTAAATTAGCCATCTTTTAATTTTAATCATATCATTATCATTATTACATTTTAGTCTACAATTATATTATAAAATAGAATTTTAAAAAGTATGATATTACGCAATTTTATTCTTATATAGTAAAAACGTTATTTTCAATAAACCCACAAAAAATATGACAACAAAAAAATATAATGTAAGGTACAGAATAAAAAAGGGCTTCAGATCACCTGTGCCATTTATCCTGAGCTTTCTGTTGGGATGATTTGTGGCACAGAAGACACGGGATAAGTGAAACAGATGATCTGCTCCCGTAAAAAAGAGCTTTTCTTTAGCCACCCAATGCCCCACTCACCACCTCCCACCACCACTGGCGGCCTAAGAACGTTGTCAGCCGAAATTAGTAGTTAAAAGAACAGAATCTGCACCCTCCTTCTATCACGTCACTACCAGAGACAGTCACTGTTAAAAGTCATTTTGCTGTGAATATTTAGCGAAAGCGTCGTTTCGGCAGAGCGGCCCACCATTGTTGGTGCTGTTTAGCAGTGAAGTTGGTGAAGACGAGGAAAGAAACGTACACGTCTTTCCTCCCACCGTTTGCATTTCATTAAAAATTAATTCGTACATAGGTTGTTGAGAGTCTTAATGTGAAGATTTGGACAACTAGACTTGTACTTTGATTGCAAAAAATTATTTAAAAGATTCAGGAGTTTTCCAAAAATTATGGTTATGCACAGTTATTTCTAGCATAAATGAAAATAAAAAATTAATTTATAAACATAAATTAAAAATTAATATTAAAATTTGTTAACGTCATTCGGCCCACTTTATTTAAGTCAGTAGAGCTCTCATCTAACTTTATATTTATAATAACGACAATAATTTTATACAAGACTGTAACTGTACTGAACTGATACCATTCAATTTTTTATATTGTCTCTCGTTCTCACAACTCAGTAAAGTATTTCACAACCTAATTTTTATCAATTTGCTAATAAAAATGACCATTCTTTAGAATGAAAGATTTAAGGGTCAAAGACATTATAGTTAATATGTTGAAGCTTTAAGGTTTAAAAGATTTAATAAAAATTTTAAGGTTGAGTCGGTTAAATCCATTCAATTTTTTAATCATCGCATATAATTCAATAAAATCATGTTATGGTATTTTTAGGACTGGTGAAATTTCAAGACATACTAACTTTTATTAATTTGCTAATAAAAATTACCATTATTTGGAATGCAAGATTTAAGGGTCGAAGACATTATAGTTGATAAGTTGAAGCTTTAAGGTTTAAAGGATTCAAGCGGTATTATACTATCATAAAATTAGATAAAAATTGAATAAAATTAAATAGTTTACAATATAATTGAAAGAGATTATCCTTATCTATAAAAAATTTAAAGTTATAATTAATTTATAAAAATTGACTGATTAATTAATAAACTACTCAATTTTTAACAACAATAATTGTTAAAGTAAATTAAACCGAAAAATTAAAAAACAAACTCAAAAATTAAAAGGTTCAAAGTTTTTATGATTGAATCAATAGAAGGATGAGTTTTTTAATTATTGAAAATTAAAATAAACTTAAATTATAAAAAAATTATATAATTTATTGAAAAATATTGGTCCACTTTATTTAAAAACAGTTTGTTGGAACAACTACCATTTTGACCTAAAAGATTGCAAGTGAATCACACAATAGCCAACTTGACTAGCAATTTTAGACTTTAGCCATCTTTGACGATTGGCATGTGCCAGACACAAATCATACACTCACGAACATTTGAAACTTTCTGAATCTATTTACAGGACAGCTTTAGAAATAGACAAGCTTTGTGAAAAAAACGCAAATAGGTAACGAAAGTTCTCATTTTCACATTATAATATTAATAGCCTACGTAAGAACCTAAAGTGAATTCCACGATCTCGGTACTCTATATATTCTCATCTTCTTCACACCATTCATTTCGTGGAGAAGTATCCTTCTTTCACAGAGAACCTCTCTTAGCATATGTCTCAAAGGCCTAACGTCCCTCACTATTCTTCCGTTGCCTTTGGCCTCCACTCCCATCTCATGGTTTCAAGTGAGATGATCTCGAGTTCCAACTGGTCTTCCTTCCAGAGCTAAACCATAAGAAAAATCATATCTTTCTTTGGCTTTTTCAGGTGAATTCTTCGTTCAAGAGGTTAAATTTGTTGTTTGATTGATTGTAAAAGATGGGTTTGAAAGGTTTCGTTGAAGGAGGCATTGCTTCGATCGTTGCTGGTTGTTCCACGCACCCTCTTGACCTCATCAAGGTCCGCATGCAACTCCAAGGCGAAAATCCGGCGATGACTAACCCCGTCCCAAACTTGCGCCCGGCGCTTGCTTTCCAGACAACCACTGTCCACCTGCCTCAACCTCAAACATCACCGTCAGCTTCTATTCCTCGCGTTGGTTTGGTCAATGTTGGAGTCCGTATAATACAACAAGAAGGCGTCGCCGCCCTTTTCTCCGGCGTCTCTGCCACAGTACTCCGACAGACTCTTTACTCCACCACACGAATGGGCCTCTACGATATGATGAAACAGAAATGGACCAATCCCAACACGAAGGTCATGCCTTTATCGAGCAAGATAGGGGCCGGACTCATCGCCGGAGCCATCGGTGCCGCCGTGGGAAACCCCGCTGATGTGGCAATGGTCCGCATGCAGGCCGACGGCCGCCTCCCTCTAGCTCAACGCCGGAACTACAAGAGCGTAATTGACGCCATAACTCGCATGACCAAAGAAGAAGGCATAACGAGCCTATGGAGAGGCTCGTCACTCACCATCAACCGAGCCATGTTGGTCACGGCGTCGCAGCTCGCATCTTACGACCAATTCAAAGAAATGATCTTGGACAACAAGTTGATGCGTGATGGGTTCGGGACCCACGTGGCTGCGAGCTTCGCCGCCGGGATTGTTGCGGCGATTGCGTCGAACCCGGTTGATGTTATCAAGACGAGGGTGATGAACATGAAGGTGGAAGCAGGAGCGGCTCCGCCGTACAAGGGGGCGTTGGATTGTGCGGTGAAGACGGTGAGAGCTGAAGGTCCGATGGCTCTCTACAAAGGGTTTATTCCGACGGTTTCCAGACAAGGCCCGTTCACGATTGTGTTGTTCGTGACTCTTGAACAGGTCAGGAAGCTGCTTAAGGATTTCTAGTTTGGATGATGACGACGACAACGACAATAAGGAAGCTATAGTCAAACGCTTATTAGTTTATGTTAAGTTTCATAACTAGTTTACGTAATGTTTGTTTTAAATACGAATTCAGTTCCTCGAGTCTAGGAACAACGCGAAAACGTGTATGAACAAGTGTTGTTACTTGTCTGGGTCCATCTGTTCGTGTACTAATAGAAAATTAACTACTTTTATATCAAAACTTGTTCTAATCTGTTTTCTTTTTCTCTTGATTCACTATGAAACAAAAAAAAAAAAACTTAAACTTTCGGGTTGGATTCAAACTGGTTTGAATTGTAAGATGGAAAAATAAGGAAAGGCTGGTGTAATTGAAGGTTGTTTGTGAGGTTGAAGCAGAAATTGAATGGTCTTGGTCATAGCAGAGAAGAAAATGCAACTTCAGGAGATGTCAGGTGTCATATTTTTTCATCTTTAGCTTTGGTAAAGTAGGTTGACATAATGCCATGTTAATTAAAGCTCATTGACTAAACTGCTTAACAAACTTTGAATCGTAATTCCGGCAAAGCTGTTTTTTCTTGCCATTTGCATGTACGAGAATGCTCTTGCTATTTAGTGGCAAAGAAAAAGGGTAACAAATTAAAAAAATATTAAAATTTTTAATTGGAAGTACTTAAACAGAATACGCAAGTGTAGAATCAAAAGGCAGGGAAAGCAAAAGAACATGTGAAGAAGCAGGATTCGTTTCTGTAAGGACTCGAATGAGTTACTCTACAAAGAAAATGGACTGAGGAAATAGCATCAAGGAAGATGCCTTGATAAAGCATAGATTCAGTCTCAAGATGTGGATTTGTTAAGAACATAATGGTAGTTCTCATGTTGGATGCTTTAGCTGTTGTCGGAAGTTTCCTGGAAGTTAACTGTTTCGTCTTAATTAAAACAGAACTGTTATTGGAATTGAATCAAACTGGTGTAAGAAGATTCCTTTATAAGACTGTCTGTGTTATCTTGTTCTTGAATCCGTTGCTTAGAAGAGAGGAATCTTCTGTGCGTAAATTTGGAGGCGACAGGATGGACTTCTCAGGCAATTACAAGAATGTGTTTAAAGTTCAATGATGATTATAGCTCACTGTAACGAAAATGAGATCACTAGAGATTTCAACACTTCAAAATTTCCCAGGAACAGGGAAAAGAAACCACCATGGAGGCATTGGTGTAATGCTTTACAAAACTGTGATCAAAATTGGCAGACAGTCAAAATTGGCAGACACTCGCAAGTTCAGATCTTTTCAATCACCTGATCCTTAATCCCGTGATCGTTGAGCCTAAGCTACCAGATGGAATGTTTATTTACACGAACAAAGAATCTAATAGTAGTAATTGTTGTCTTGGTTATTCACAGCATCTTTACACAGCATGGCACGTGCTTCCATTATAGACCTTGGAGGCTCCAAGTCCTTCTCTTGCAGGGCATTTCCAAGCAATTGCTGCATTTGGGATGCAAAAATGTCATCCAAAATCTGCAAAAAAATACAGTACAAGTGACAAGTGAGAAGGCTTACAAGGATAAACACCATTTTGTCGAATTTTATTAACTGGTGGTAATGAGAAGCACCACCTTTTAGAATATCGATTAAGAATCTTTTACGATAGAAAAAAATGAGTACCTAAAACTGCATTCTATGTGTGTGTATAGAATAACATAAACTTTTCAGTAACAAAATGTTCCCTTCTGACTGCTAAAGTTGAAGTTCTGAATGACAGTTTAGGAAAAGATATTTCTGAACTGGTTTGGGAAATGTAGACTCACTATCTTTTCCTTTTGTGAGTCAGCCTGTTGCTCACTAAACCCAAAAACTACAACGATTAAGATGATAAGCATAGTAGATTTAGAGGAACTTACCGAAACTGCAATTCGAGAGCCTTTATATGAGGATCTATTCTCTCTTCTGTCTTGCAAAAAGTTAAGTACTTCCTGGTTTAAGGAGAAGAACAAAATCATAAGTTGGAGAAATCTTCAGAAACCAAAACTCTGTCAGAAAAAGATCTATGCAAAAATGTCTACCTGTCCCAGGCGATCCCAGAAACCTCGGCAAATGGTTATGAACAACTGTGGTTCAACAACCGTTTGCAGATGATCTATTGTCTTAATCAATAGATCCTTCAAAGGCTGGATTCTACTTCTTACATCTGATTCAGCCACAGGTTCCTTTGAATCTTGGATGATTTTCTTCAGTTTTGTTGCACTCTGTAACTTTGTCTATATAAATAGATAAACAGAAGTCTATCAACATATTTGAATAGCAACCATCTCAAAATCTGAGTATCAGCAAAGAAGCATGCAATTGAAAAATCTAAAAGAATTCAGATGCACCCTCTTATGCTAACATTTGTCCACAAATATATGAGAAAAAATGTTCTCAGCAAGAAAAATTCATGTTATTTGTTAAGTATGGAAATAATGACTGAAATTTTGTGAAAGGCATATTGGAAGCTGTAATCAGATAGGCTTCCTATAGGACATCATGTGCATCTAGAAACAGAAGCCCTTCAGCTAGCCGAGAAGAGAGTAGAAGCAAGAATGCGTTGAAGTAGTAACCACAATTCAAGGACCCTTCATGAACCACGGTAAGGTCCTAGAATGCATACTCAAACAATGGTAAAACTTGAAGCTGGTGAATCTTATAGCCCCTGTATGCTCTTCACTATTAAGACTCTCAAACCTGCTAGCTCAAGACAGCAGTTCATTAACTACCCAGTATTTTCCATACATTGGCATAACAATTTGTACACACACATCACTTCATTCTACTTGTCATCAACTCATCTGTCTTGGTTATAGCAACATATGTTTTGTAACAAACAACTTGAAATCCATATTACTCACATTCTCCACAAGCATCTCCACAATGGCTTGTAGGTAACTTCTGAATTTGGATCTCAACATGACTGTAATTTCACTGAGACACTCCCCTGTGACACCATTTACCCCCCCGGGGATACAAGAACTCCACGACTTCAACTGTATTTCAATCTTAGGCCCCAGCACATCCAGCATCCATTTCATAGAATTAAGAAGGATTCCTAGCTGAAATACAAGAATGAACATCAGAAAACTGAAAAATGCCCTGTTTTAATGACGCCCAAATTTATCGATAAATGTTTACCTCATCAGGCACAAAATAAATTTCGCCTGTTCGTTTAGATAACTTCTGAACATATTTAAGCCCAAAGAGCTTTGGGTTGAAGCTATCCTTCAATGGTGATAAGACATCAGCATATTGCTTGTCCAAAGCTTCAATAATTGCCTTCTCAACGTCTGCAAGAGCCTAAAGCATCCACATGGTTTGAGACATTCAATCAACCACAGAAAGTAAAAAGAAAAAGTTGCATGGATCAGGGAAGAGATAAACGTACATTTCCCAAGACAACAATATACTCTGGCCATTGACGAATGATTACTTCATATTCATTCAGTGTCTCTTTCAACTGAGTATACATTTCCTCAACAAAAGGAGTTGTCGAATTTTGTGTTTTAACACCAGACCACTTGACCTGAAAGGTATAAATAAATGGTAAATCGCTAGAGCACGTGACATCATAAGTAAAACTCATAACTTAGACATTATATTTTATAATAGCAGCAAAACCTACTTATTTTAATATTAGTCTAAAACTGATTTGTTCCTGGTTTAATGTTATAACAGAACTCCACGCCAGGTAGGTTCTAAAAAAAACAAATATAGATAATCATATTTGCAGAATATAGAACTCATGACGTTTTGTGAAAAAGAGTAGCTGAAAACTTATAGACACTAAGAAAACTGAAACTGTTAGTGATTTATTAATTAAGAAGTTCATGAATCTATAAAAATAATGTAGAATTAATTGATATATGTAAGAGTATGAATTTCAAAGCTTATGTGAAGAAATGAGAAACTTGATGAGTTCTCCAAACTTCTATACAAGCTACTAAATAAGAATAAATGGGAAATTAAGATTGAAATTCAAATAATAACTAACAATATTTAACGGTAACAAATACATTAAAACATTTTGGTGACGCTATTTGAGACTAAAGATGCCCTTAAGGATGTAATAAAAACATAAAATATTCACAAAAAATTTGCAAATTACAGTTGGTCATTCAAAACAGCAAGGTGAAACACTTACCTTATCTAGTTTGCACATCTCAAGCAAAGTATGACGCTTGTCCTTGATCCAGAGAGTGATGTATGAATGAAACAACTCTTTTGCATCAACACCACCTTTTGCAGGGCTATAAAATGAAATATGATCAATACATTTCTGCAGGGTTATAAGATGAAAAACATAAGACATCCAACTTACTTAATGTTCCAGGAATCAAGATCCCTTTGGAAATCTGCTGTCGCAATGACAAGTTCTGCAACAGGCAGTGAGGGGCTTGAAGGATGGCATGCAATCAGAAATGTGCGCAATCTTGCAGAAAGCTCCATGCCGTAAAGCGATGCACAAAGATTTGGAAGGTCTATGAAACTGCAAAGAGAATGAATTCATCAGTTTTCAAACGGTCAGCAAGACAAAAATGTCATTTAACTGCAATTAAATGACCACTGCAGAAAACTTGTGAAGATTTTTTTATTAGTTAAATAATATATTCGATTTAAGAATCACGAATATGCATATCACCAACTAGGGGTTTGGTTGGTAGAAGGGATTCAAATCTTGGCAGGCATAATCAATGAGCAACTTATCTGTATATTTATGCTTCACCATGTAATAAAAAAATATGCATATTGAAGTGAAAAGTTACACAATTTTTCCTCATGCCTGAGTATAGGACACCAAGAGTAGGGTGGAGGTAAATGGCCAATGGTTTTTACCTAGGAAGTAGGTGCTCATTGTGGATCTGTATGTCAGTGTAAATCTCGTTTTTGATATTCAAGATTAGAGATTTCATCTTTTGATAAGCTGTTGGAAAGGCGACAGGATCTATCAGAGAGGCCTCATTAGAATTTATAAGTTCATCAGTTTCAGCCAAGTGCCTTCTTGATCTCTTCCGTGCAGCAGCCTATAAAATCATTTTCCAAAAGCACTTGGTATGTGAAGCACAGAGGTGAAGGTGAAACAATAAACAACAAAAAAATTTTATAAGTTTTTTGTACCTGAAAATATCTTGAAAAAGCCAATTGAGCCTCGGGGCTTAATATATCATGCAATAGAGTGTATAGCTTGACAGCAGGTGCCAAAGCCGGAGCAGCCAATCCAGTGGCTGGAGCAAAAACATCCATCATGCCAGATGGTGACAATTCATCCAATGACTTATAGTTCTCAAAAGCCAGGGCAAGAACCTGATGAATTTGATCTTCAACCTCTCCATAGATGCGATTCTGGCTCAAGTTTCACAAAACAAGATATTATTCTTCTTCTCCGACTTTCATTAAAAACATATATCAGCGTTAAAGACTGCTAACTAGAAAAGAGGTCTCTTTGTTTTAATCCAATCCGTCAATTGTTAAGTCTATGGAACATACAAACATCATTGAAAGGTTGAAAAATATTTGTAGTAAAGAAGTTTTGGAGCTCAGTAATATCATACATCTACAAGCAATTGCTATATGCAGTACCATACATCTATAATAGGTTGCAATCATTAAGATTTTTTTACGTCAGAATACTCACTTAGAAGAAAGATTTTATGATCACTCCTAAATGATAAACATGCAAAACTTACCTACTGAATATCAAATAGGCATGGGTGCATTTGCAAACTTCTGGATCAAGAAAAATTAAACTTCATAATATACCTCTTGATGACTCAACACACTCTTCCTATTGCCCTTCATGACTACTGGATGCATTAAATCATATACTAACTCAAGACAATCTTTGGTAGGCGTAGCAACATCCATGACATAGGAGAGATACCTGCAAGTAGCATGGAAAGGAAAAAAAGGAAATGAACTAGCAGTTTAAAATTCTAGAAGGTGAATTGAGTTAATACATTGCCATAGAGAAAATTTGACATAATCCCAGTACCTGAGTTTGGTGTAAGCATCAGACACTCCATAATATGATGCAAACTCAGTCACTAACCACTTCCACGGGCCATGAAGTAATAGTTTTCTTTGCTGAAAATGTACCATTTTCATAGCAACTTCCAAAACAAAATCGTAAGCAACGGTTTCTGCAACACAACCACACTGGAAAAAGAAGTTGCTTTATCTTATTTCTTGATAATGCTTCACATATATTTTATAATTTATAACTCAGCTAATTTCACACACAAAATGAAATGTAGATAGATAGTAACCAATGAGACAACGAAAGCTAGGCACCTTCTGATGACTGCTCTCATCTGGAGTTATTGAGTAATTTATGTTCAACTGGATTCTACCAACAACTTCATGATCAGGCTCATGAAAGATGGGCCACCAACGAAGCTTGTTATTCTGTATTTAACCAAAAATAAGAAACTATGCACCATTCTCAAAAACCGATAATATAGTTCAGGAAAAGAAAAAGAAAGATACCGAGTCATCTGCAATAGCAGCAACTTGGGCTTGTCCACGACCACAACACTGTCCCTTCGAATCGTGAAGTTCAATGATCAAATCATCCCCAAGTTTTTCAGGAAAGCTGCGTGACCATCCGCAAAAGAAGTTACCCACCTTTGAATTGAGAGAAAAACAAGGGGAAATAACAGGAATGTATAAAGAAAAAAAGCCACTTACAACACAAGAGATTCACTGGTTCCTGGTTGCACTCGAACTGAATCCTCGTCAGATTGGCTTTTCAATCTCAACAAGCAAGTATATTGTTCTAGTAACAAAAGATCATCATTACATTATAAGTAGGATAAGAAAAAAAAGTTTCTTTCACAGGCTTTGTTGAAGTAAGACACAATAAATCAAACGTTAATACTTATAATAATTATGCTCAATTCAGACACAGAAATATTGTTAATGCAAGTGTTCAATTCAGACACAGAAATATTATTAATGCAAGTGTTTAATAGTGCGCAAAATAACTGATAGGGCCAACACAATGTTATTGAAAGTGGTAGATGAAAGGAAAAAGAGGGAAAAGACAAAGGAAAGAGAAGAGAAAACAGAGAAAGGGAGAGAAACAGAGGGAATGAGAGGGGAATAGAAGAACAGACAGGAATCGAGAGAATTTGGGAGAGTAGAGAGGAAGGGAGAATGCAATAGGATTCTCATTAATTGCCAAAAACATACAATAGCCGTGGGGGGACTGTTATTTATAGTTACTCTTATCACCCTCCAACTGACAATAATGGTCTTAACTGCCATCTACTACAAGTACCTATTTTCATATCACACAACATCGTGGTTGTTCTTCTTTCATGCTGATAAGAAGCAACATAGTACTAATATCTTTGAAATAATTCTCAATTTTTCATCATTTCCTTTTCTATTGTTTTACCACTGGTGCATGTGGTTACTCTTAAACACAAGTGCATGAACTTGATTTCCCCTAACTTGCATTTGAACCCTTCAAGTGAAAGCTCTCAATAACAACTCAAACATTCGGTAACAAATGTTCCACAGACCAAAAAGCTGTTTAGGTAGCAATCTGTCCAAATACATATTAAAGATATTTATTCCTCTCAAAAGGAAATATTGAAAAAATATAGTTCACAACCATAAATACATTAATATGATCTCCAACTTCTAATCAAATTAATATCTTGACATACAAGGAATTCCTAATTACTTGTACCCTAGTTTAGATTGTGAGCTTACCTATTGACAATTTTATGGTCGACTTATTAAAAGTTGAAGGATATTAGCTTATAGTGGCTCCAAAATTTATTATGGAAGTTCGACTAGTGCGAGGTTGCATACCTTGCACCACTTCATATGATGAGGGACTTGTGCGCAAAGTAGTTGTTCTACTTTTTATGAGCCTTGAGACCTCCTTGATATACTGAGTGCTTGCCCGCACATATGCCATGCTTTGTTGTGAGAAAGAACCATTAGGAGGAACACGTGGATTCACACGGACTTTTCGCACTTCTTCCCATCCAGAAAATAGCGTTGAATTCAGATTTGAGATTTGTCGCCGAATAGATTCAATCTTCATAACGTGTGGATTTAGATATAAAAAGTTGCAGCTAGGAGGGGAGTCCAAACCCATTTTCACAGAGCGAACTGCAAAAATGAACAAAAAGTACAGACAGGTTATAAAGACCACAAATTGCAAAAAGTAAATCAACAGTTGATATGCCCTAGCAAGCATGGTACCTTGCACTTTCAGTTTTGCATAATTCTTTTTAGATTTGGGAGCAGCTTTCTGGCTCACTAATTCCACAGAGCACTTTGCTAACAGCTCTTCTTCTGGTTGTAGTAAAATTTGCTGCACACTAGAGTTTTGTTGAACGGAATGAAATAATCAGGAAACTGGAAATCACCAAATGCAATAGGGGTTTAGCTTAATCTATGCAACTTTTGACCATACTCAAATACAAGAAAGCGTGAAGATATCAGACTGGAAAAAGATCAAAAGCTTTTCAACATAGAATCTCATCATCCAAAACACCACCGCTTGCTGGCTCAGCTGTGCAAAGGCAGCTTCAGCAGCAAGGTCAAGTAATAACACTGAGTTACATAGCCTATATTTTAGCATATAGTGGATAGGTACCGCAAATTCAACAACAGCATAATGGAAGGATATAGATAGTAGGAAATAGAAACCCACCCAAATGCATCACGCAACAATGCGCATTCCGTATCCAAGAAGAAGGGAGCTTCTTCCGTGCAACCTTTGGCCCATGAATGTAGACACAGCCTGACACATGCGTCATAAGAAATCACAGCACACCATGGTCCTTGCCCACTGAATCCATTCACACAAATTACAAAATGATAAAACTATAGAGCAGGAATTGTAAGACCATGCTTACACTGATACTGACCATCCAATCAAAAATAACCATATCACAAGCATTGATATTAGGATCAATTTCAAGTACACAGTCATCATTAGTGAAGCAACGTAACCAACCTTGCATGAAATGTAGGGACGCGAGCAGGTAAAGAACTTGGAGACATAGCTTCTTTGACAACAGCAATCCTGTAATGGATAACATAAATGCCCAAAATAAGTTCACTTCAGGAAATATAAGCATAGAGATTAAGAAAAAAAGATCCAGACACCTTTCAGATAGTTTTGGTTTCTCTGAAACTACAGAACTGTTCGTGTTTGCTAAATGTGGTGTCATATTAGCACTAGATGTTGAAATTTTCTCAACTTTGCGTTTTATTTCTGCACCAGAACCCATAGGAGGTGCACTGGGCATGTCCTTGTGAATATTTTTTTCTTGAGAGATTCTACCATTGCCAATTTTATCATCTTGGGGAGATGTATCAACTGAGTGAGGCACACCATAAGCCTCATCCTCAGAGTCAGAGTCAGAACCAAGATCCATGTCTGATCCTGATCCACCGTCATCTCTGTAAACAGGTGTGGTTTTTGACACATGAATTGCAGCAGAATTCAAGTGCCCACTTTGAAACTTAGCTGAAGAAGGAAATCCAAACCCCCGTCCATCCTTTCTTACTTTACCAAATGGATCAGAGTTCGGTTTCTCAGTAAGAATTGAATTGAAAATGCTACCTCCTCTGATACCACCCCCCTGATACAGTTTTGGGAAATTTCAATAAGACCAATATCGCAACAAACACTATCTGAAGAAACTCAAATACACCCTTGGCTAATTAGCAGTAAAGTGAATTACGAAATTCCTCGTTTGCTTACATCTCGACCCCATCTATCAGTGTACATTGTCTTCAGGATTCTCCTTCACCTAAACCACCAATCCACAATAGAACAATCCAGTGCCGAAACTGAAACACTCAAACAAAGATTGATCAATAAGATTTTGGACATCACTAAAGAAATATCCTCAACGTCCACGAACTAATTACCGTAAAAATCAAACCTTTACCTCAACAACAATATTGACAGAGACCCCAAAGCGAGATTCTTTCACACTCTTAAACTGGCACGCCACACTCTCTCTTAACTGATCATCGCCAAACACTAACCACAAAAAGTTCACACCAATGAATCAAAATTACCAATGCCCACTAAAGAACTCACTCCCTGTACGGCCCGCAAGATACACTGATCTTTTCCTTTGGCCTAAGCAATGTAAAAGACCAAAAAAGTTCACTCCTCGACTATAAACAAGAACGCAAAGAGAGAATTTAAGACGAACTTAGGGAGACCCAGATGACAAAAAAGAAAGAAAGTCACTTAAAAGAAATCATCAGTGGACTCAGTTTGTCTTTAACACAATCACACAGAGTCAACAAACAAAGAGAGAAAAGCAGGAACACTGCAACAAACAACAAACAAACAAACAAAAGACCAACCTTTGAGAAGAGAAAAAACCAAAACAATGTGAACTTCTTGCGGGTACAGAATGAAGGGATAGAGAGTGAGAGAATTGGAAGCAGCAGTTTAAGGAAACTACAATTACTTCCTTTTTTTTATTGTTGTTCTCTTCCTAATCAAATTTCCTCCTTTTCCGTTTTTTAAAGACTCTTCCTTTTCTTTGTGTGTGTGCGTGTTTTTTTTTTCCGACTATAATTAAACAAAAACCATTAAAAATGAGAGGGGAAAAAAAAGGAAATTTACATTTTTTGGGTTATATAAAGAAGAGAAGATCATGACAATTAACGAAATATCATAACTTTCTCAGGAAAAAGACATGGAAAGGAACCATAATCAAAGGAAGATTAGATTCCATGACAGAAGGAGGTGGAGTGGAAGAAGGAAAAGTACACTTAACGGAGGGAAACGTATGATTAACGTGTGAAGATGACGTGGCAGGTCAGAACGCGCTCTTTCTCGTAACGGTCGAATGTTGCTGTTTGGTTCGTTATACCTTTTCATTTGCTTTGTTTTGTTGGGCATGTGCTGTGTTCTATTCTACTGCTACCGTCACCGTCAACATCAACATCAAGACAAGAAGTACGCAGCTTGTCTTTTATTATAATGAGAAAATATTATTTTTCACAACTAATTATTTGTTATTATAATAATTTATTTACTGTCTACTTAATAGTAATTGCTGGTTATATTGGTACTTATATTTTATAATTTAACGTGATCTTCGCATCTAGCAATGTTTTAATACCAGACAAAGTTAATAAGAAAAAAGTTTGAAAGGTTTAATTAATAATTTAAAAAAGGTTCAATTGATATTAAATTTATATAAAAATGAATTGAATAAAATTAAATTTTTTTAAAAATGA
>JAOTAZ010000220.1:2385288-2396389 GCA_025629785.1 Erythroxylum oxycarpum | reverse complement strand
GTTATTAAAAATTGTTCAATTTATTAATTAACTGAACAACTTTCATAAATTAATTAGCCTTATAAATTAAATAAACAAATTAACTTTTATTTAACTTATAAATTAACTTTTTCTAACAAATTTGGTCAATGTCTTCTAAGAAAATTTTAAAATTTCTAAACTAAGGTATCAAATATTCAATCATGACGAGAATTCTTTTGAAAATAGAAAAATTTGTAGTCGTTATCTTTTTAGATATGCACTAAGTAAATTTTCAAATTGATATAATAGCCTACAAATTATATCAATCGGGTATTTTACATTAGATAAGTCCTATATGACAGGCTCGATCGAGAGAACGTAGAAAAAAGTGTAAACATTAATATCTAAAAGTATAATTAGAATTAAATTTATTATGACTAATTTGTTTACGGCAACTTATTTAATATATACTTAAAAATGTTAACTTTAAAATTTTTTAAAAATAGAAAAACCTAGCTAGTATGCATTCTATAGAATTTATTTATGTGATGAAGCCATGAAGGGTCCAAAAAGAAACCCTCGTGCGGCTGACTTTTCAGTTTTCAGTATTCATATCCCCACGTGTGGCTCGAGATAAAAAGGTTAATAATAATAAATAAACAGCATTTATTCTTTTTTTGCAACCCCCACGTGCACTCTTGACGCGTAAACTAGTTCCCATGTTATGGCGGGCCCAATGTCTTCCAAGTATTTTAACTGTCCACGCACGCAATCAATGAAAACTCGGAAGACTCGTTAGTGTCACAGCAGCAGGCTGCCGACTTTCAACACTTCACGTCCACGTTTCGAATAATGAAAGACCGTGTTCGGCCGTGATTCGCAGTCCTTGCGTCACCCACGCTGTGGGAATAGCTTTGCTTCCTATTTTTCAGGGGAACTTCTTGGAACTAACGTGTTTGTGCTTTTTTTATGTATATAAACGAGACGAGAACGTGTGCTAGCGACTTAAAAGTG
Source organism: Erythroxylum oxycarpum (assembly GCA_025629785.1). Classification (NCBI taxonomy): domain Eukaryota; kingdom Viridiplantae; phylum Streptophyta; class Magnoliopsida; order Malpighiales; family Erythroxylaceae; genus Erythroxylum; species Erythroxylum oxycarpum. The sequence continues at coordinate 2,395,414 of JAOTAZ010000220.1, read as the reverse complement.
TTTTTGGGTTAGTTTGATAAAATCGTAGGAGAGATCAGATTAAATGGGGTGGTCGGAGACGGAGCCAGCTTGTCGGAAGCACCCAAACGATGACCAAGGACAAGGGATATGTCCGTCGTGTTTAAGGGAGAAGCTGTCGCAGCTGTACTTGATTCCACCCCTCAACAAACCTGCAATGGTCGCGCCGTCATGCTCGTCGTTGACTTCTTTCTCCTCCTCTTCATCCCCTAATCAGCAGGGATCTTCGCCACCGCCCTCGAGGCGGCTCTGGCATCAGCGGAACGCGTCGCAGACGGTGAGATGCGGAAGTTTTAAGGTCGTCGGAGAGGGGTTGAAGAAGAGCAGATCGATGGCTGTTGTTGTGTCGAGAAGCGCAGAGGGAGAGGTGAAGAGTGAGAAGAAGAGAAAAGGGTTTTGGTCAAGGTTGCTTCATTTGAAGGGGAACAAGGGAGTGCTGCTTTGACTGCCAAACAGATGTAGAACTAGAAAACAAGAAATGGTTTCTATAGATTTGGAAAAGAAAATAAGTTGTGTATAGTATAGCTATAAGTTTACCAGTTGAAAGGGATTCAATTTGTTTCGTACGAGGATGTGAATCCTTACCTCAATTAGGTTGTTTTGATCTTTGCTCATGTAGATTTTGGATTTGGTTAATGTTAAGTTTTATTCCTCCTTCCATACACCATATTGGAAGAACATAACAGGCAGAGTTCGTGTACTTTTCAACCATATTTGGCTATCAAACTTCCCCCAACTTAGCATCACAAGTTCTAATTACAATCCTATACTTCTTACCAATTTCTTAGCATATTACACCATGATGGATCACTTCACATAGAAATAAAGAGCTGAGATTGAACTTGCTTTGGAAGATGAACAGTGGATGTACCAAAATAAAAAGTCAACCTAGTAAATTGCTTGGTAGTAACTTGATCTTTTCCAGAAGTCCGGCAGCAATTTCACGATCGTAAATTCACACCGAAAGAGACGTGCACCAGTTTTTTTGACAAAACCAAGGCTAGGAAAAATGTATTTCAACTATCACCATCATACAAGTTCAGCAACTCAAGTCCAAAGAACTTTCAATGTTACAACTGAAGTCACTAAACTCAAGTTTACAGATTGCTAATCTTCACATTGTAAATATGAAGCTGGCTCTTTTTGTCTTCTCTATGCATCATCTCGGTTTTTTGGATTGCTGATGCACCTTCTACGCTGCCTCTATATCGCAGAACATCCCCCAGGGCTGAAAATCGTCTGGTGTTATGAGCTGGGTACTCGTCCCATATCTGTACATGTATGTACCAGTTTCTACAACAGCTAGACTTAACAAAATCTACATTATCTGGCTGGTCTCAGAATATGAATTCCCGTCTCAGTTCTATCTTCGTCCTCGTCATTAGGGTTTCCATGATCGATAGGTGGCTGTTTCAATCTCTGGAGTATCTCATCATGCGATTCAGAAGATGGATTACAGGAAGCAAGTTTAGTTTCTGGAGCTTGTCGAAGAGGAAGAAACTTTTTAGCACCTATATTTGCTTTAAAATTCGGGGAAGCCGTTCATTGATTCCCACTTTGAGGCCAAAACAGTGGATGAACCTCCTATTAAATTATTAGAATTTGAGTCACTTGCATGAAGCAAAGACACCTTCGCAGAGGCAATGTTTTTCGCTGCCAGTCTGCTATTGGCTTGTCTACTCTGTTCTCTTATGGCAGCATACTTATTGCTCATAGCTTCTCTGCTCGAGCCATATCTTCGACCAATTTCCTCCTTGACAGGCTGTGATGGACTTCCATCAATGGTGACTAACCTGCTTGTAGCTTTCATTTCAAGGGCAGTTTTATCCTGAGAGTTGCACCACAGAGTTAGAAAGCAAGGAACAAGAAAGGTAAGAGCGGCGCTTATTGCAACATTAACGGAACCCATAATTCAATAAAATGTCAAGCAAAATATAATCATGACAATAACTTAATGACATTATTATCTAAAATTATGTATATGTACTCTGCTATCGGTGCCAGACTCGATATCCACTGTGTTAAAGTTTCTCGTCAGTGGAATGACACGCTCACCAACTTTTTGCCCTTGTTCTAGTCATGATCGTTCTAGAACAATGTACACAAGAAAATCATAACAAGAACAACGTCGATGATCAAATAAGTTTCTGGTGTACTCTGAAAATAGTGTTTTGACAGCATAATGTCTACTAGGCAGTGAAAAGAGGAACATAGTCCTAAAACACTACCTTTTGTAGAATAAATTATTCCCGAAGAATCAAAACCACCAGTATCATCAGCCTCCGTTGGGAACTTAAATCTCTTCCAGCTCCCAAAGAAACCAATTACACGGTCAAAGAAATTGCTTGCTACCAATAGGGTGTACACAACCATGATAAGTGGATAGATTCTGTTGAACCCGTCTCCAAAGAAAGAGACAGCATCATCGATTTTCCCCATGTGCTGCAAGCAGTGTAGTAATGAATCCAAAAGAAAATGAAAACTGAAGACTAACTTTTCATAGGGGAAAAGAGTAAACAGATAACTTTGACCGATAGAAATTAGTGAACTCTTCAGGAGTGAAGAGCAGTAGAAACAAAGAAACATGAAGCTCAATTAACAGAAGATGAATAGGATTAAGTGTACATGACCAAAGAGGAAAGTTGATAACAAAATGAGGTGCTAAAACAGAGTAAGAAAAGGAAAGAAAGGAAAACCATCCAGAAGGACATTGGTATCCTTTCCAGCCTTACACCTAATATTCTACACAAACACTTTTAGATTACACAGAACATAACAGCTTCTGAGATTACCAAGCAAGACAAGAATTGGTTCTAAACTCAAGACAAGTAATTTATCTTTTCAAAGGCAATGATTTCTTAGAATGGAAAAATGAACATTATGTGATCATGTATTGCATTTTTTAAACCTATAAAAGCAAATACATATCCATACATGTCAAAGTAGTTGGGTTTGAATGAAAAAGACGGATAGATTATTCAAGCCACTGAAATACAATCAGAGCATTTCCACAAGTTTATGCACTAGGGGAACAAGATCAAGGAATGCTATTTATGACACCTGCAATGGAATGCCAACAATTTCAAGTAACAAATTCAAAATTATTCAATCACTTTCTCTTTGAATTAATGTACAGAAATAAGCAAACTGACAGGAGAATTACCTTTTCAAAAATAGTTCTCTTAGTCCCAAGATTGATAAGGTTGAGAAAATTGTAGGAAATTTGAGAAGCATATCGAGCAACCATCCTGAATGAAATAAAATTTGACATAAATATTGTTTCAATTCTGTAACAGGATTGGTAGAAGTTGTGGGGAAAAATACTTACGAGCATATCATAAGCAACCTCACTGAGCTTGTCTGCCTTGGTGTTAATGAGTAAAACATCAGCTTCCCAACTTTGAATGAGGAGTAGTAGGTGCAAATGCACAAAAGCTAACACCTGCAGGCCATGTTAAATAAATGTAGTAAGTAATAGCATGCCATTAAAAATAATATTCACAAGAAATAATGCAGAGATCTCAAATAACAACTAAAACCTGCAAAAAGAAAATTTACCTGCACTAACACCTCCTGTCTTCCTGCAGAATTTAAAAGTATTCAGAAAAGAGACAGATCGACTCCACTTGGTAGTAACATTGCCTCTGCAAGAAGAATTGCGGCAGACATGGTAGCTAGTAAGATAGCCAAGAGCTTTTCAAGTTGCTTTCTTAGAATGCATCGCCAGAAAAATTCTGCAAAGAGCAATCACCATTACAACTATTAGAATAGGCCAGACAAGTTTTAGAATAAGCATGAGTTGCTTTCTTAGATTGCATTGCCAGAAAATTCTGCAAAAAGCGATCACCATTATAGCTATCAGAATAGACCAGACAACTCTTTAACCATTTCATAGTAAACTAAAAACCAACAAACAACAGTTAGGAAGATAATCAGAGTAACAATGCCATCATGTGTCATGACCTTGCTTAATATTCAACCAACCAATCAGAACAAGTATATCATCTTTTGTTTCATAAGTACAAAAGGCAAGTTATTTTGTAATTTAAATAGACGAGCGAGAACTCCGAGATAAAAAAGTTGAAGATAACAGAAAGAAATTGAAAGCAACTAACGCGCAGATCTTTTTCTAAAGCAAAGATTTAAAGGAGACAAATGTGTTTCCAAGATATGGTGATTACCAGTTGTGTCCAAAAGAGATCCAAATTTTCCATTCCAAGCAGGCCTGAAGCTTGAAATATATTTCCTCACATAGTTGTGGGGTGCATGGTAAGGTTGAAAGAAAAACTTCTAACATATAAGAAAAATCCTACAACATAATTAGGAGCAAACCATCCAGTTGAACTTCCATGTTCATAATATACCAGTCGAGCTCATGCACATCAGTTTCACGACATTCAAATCAGGAGCTCATGCACAACATAATTAGGAGCAAACCATCAGTCTCATGCAAATCTTCCGCATCATTATCATGACATTCAATCAAACTAATACCCAAGTAAGAACAATCTTCATCACCATGGCTCATAGCTTTCGAAAGATTAAATTACACTTCTTAATCCCCAATTCCCATAGTGATAAGGCCCTTCTTCATCTTAATTATGGTCTCAACATTTAAAAGGAATGGCCTACCTAGAATCAAGGTACTCTCAGAAAGAAGCTCATTAGTCATATCCAAGATATAAAAGTCGGCTGAAAAAACAAGAACTTTCACTTGCACAAGGATATCCTCTAGAATGCCTTCAGGGTATCTCACTGTCCTATCAACTAGACCAAGCACTACACTACTATAGTGTCTTTCAAAGCTTCAATAGCCAACGTCTTATAAACAGAGGTCGGCATGACATTAATTGCTGCACCTAAGTCAAGTAGGGCATGAGAAATAATAGTTCTGCCTACGATACAGGAGATAGTGTAAGAACCTGGGTCTTTGCATTTAATGGGCAACTGTGGCTTAAATAAGGCACTAACAATCAACCCCAGTTGGATTCTCTCACTATGCCTATACTTTCTCTTATTTGTACATAGGTCTTTCAAGAATTTAGCACAGTTAGGCATCTTTTTAATCAATTCAAGCAATGACACATTCACCTCAAGTTTGCTAAACATTTCAAACAATTCATCATTGTCTTTCTTGTCAACAATCTTTTCACTAACCAAGTAAAAATTTGGAAAAGACAAAGCCACGAATGTTTACCTCATCACCTTTGGAGTCGGAAGGTGATCCTTCCTCCATTGGTGTCTTCATGATAGTTGCTGCCTCTTCATCATTTTGCACCACTGGTTGTTTTCGAGACTTCTCCATGAGCTTCTTTCCTTGTAAGCTTTTAGATTGAATAGAAACTTTCTTCTCAGCTTGGGAGGTTTCTTGAGTAGTGTTAGCAGGAGGAGACTCAACTTCTATTTCCTCATTAACCAGTTCTTCATCCTCTTCATTCTCTTTGAATTTCACTTTCTTAGCACCAATTTCCTTACCACTTCTTAGTATGATTGCGTTCAAAGATTTAGGATTTATCACTGTGTTGGAGGGTATAGAACCACTACTCTTTGCTTGTTGTTCACTCAAGTTATTGGAGATTTGAGTAACAAAAGTGTTCGAGTTCTCATGCTTAGTCTCAATTTGCTCCAATTTAGAGAACACATTTTCTAGACATGAGTCCATCTTATTCCCCATAGCATTGGTTTATGTCTTCTCGTGATCTAATCTTGAATTAATCTCGGCAATGCCCTTCATGATCATAGCAAATTCATCATCCTTAGAAACAGAAGATGATGTCCCTTGATTAGACACCATTTGATTGGAAGAATTTCCTTGATCCCCACCCCATCTAAAATTAGGGTGATCTCTCCAACCTGGATTAAAGATGTTGGAGTAAGGATCCTACTTTTGATATTGGTCATTTCTATTTTGGTAGAGGGCAAAAACTTCTTCATATCTAGCACAATTATCGGAGGCATGCATCATGGATCCACAATACTCACAACTGGCTACTATAGCTTGAGAATGACCCACTGAATTAACTTGCTTGGCCTTCACATTATTCTCCAAAAGATTGAGTCTTTTCTCTACTCGGTTACCCAAAGTAGTAATTTTAGCAAGAATATATTGGGAAGAAATCGGAGAGGTATTGTACACCTTCCTTGTGTCTCCAGATTGAGGGTCATTGATAGTCATCTTTTGAAGTAGGTCCCAACCATTTGCCGCGGCATGAATTGAGGGCTTATGATGTGGAAGGAGCCCTTCATAAAAAGAGTTTCCAGGTCATTCTTTGAAATATTGTAGTGGGAATAACGGGCATGGTGAGAACAAGCTAGGGAATAATGATGAGGATAATAGAAGCTTGAAGGAGATTAATAATTCTAATGTTGATTATGACCCTTATGGCTTTTATATTGATGATGTTGATTACGACCCTTATGGCTTTTATATTGATGATGTGAACTTTGAAATTAAAGGAGCATTAATTTCTTCCTTACCTAGATTCCATGGCTTTGCAGGTGATGATCCACACAGGCACTTGAAGACTATGCACATGGTATGTTCTTCCATGAAACCACCCACGACAAATCTTGAAGATATATTGAGGAGAGCACTCCACTTCACTTTAGAAGGAAAAGCCAAGGAGTGGCTTTACACACTACCTCAACATTTCACAACATTGACTTGGGATCAGTTAAAAGGAGCATTCTTAGATGAATATTTTCATGCCTCTAAAACTTCAAGGCTCAAAAAGGAGATAACTAGTGTTGTGCAACGAGATACTGAATCCATGCATGAATATTGGACAAGGTTCATCAAACTTCTAGCCCACTGTCCACATCACAATATTTCAAAGAATGATCTGGTAAATTCTTTCTATGAAGGGTTCCTTCCACTTCATAAGCCCTCAATTCATGCCTCAGCAAATGGTTTGCTTAGAGAATTGAGCCTCAATGTTGCATGAAACCTACTTCAAAAGATGGCTACCAATGACCCTCAATCTGGAGACACAAGGAAGGTGTACAATACCTCTCCGGTTTCTTCCCAAGATATTCTTGCTGAAATTGCTGCTTTGGGTAACCGAGTGAAAAAAAGACTCAATCTTTTGGAAAATAATGTGAAGGTCAAGCAAGTTAATTCAGTGAGTGATTCTCAAGTTACAGTGGTCGGTTGTGAGTACTGTGGATCCATGATGCATGCCTCCAATAATTTTGCTAGATATGAAGAAGTTTCTGCCCTCTACCAAAATAGGAATGGTCAATATCAAAAGAGGGATCCCTACTTCAACACATTTAATCCAGGTTGGAGAGATCACCCTAATTTTAGATTGGGTGGAGATTAAGGCAACACTCAAGGAAATGCTTCCAATCAAATGGTGTCTAATTAAGAGACATCATTTTCTTTTTCTAAGGGTGATGAATTTGCTATGATCATGAAGGGCATTGCCGGGATTAATTCAAGATTAGATCACGAGAAGACACAAACCGATGCTAAGTTAAATGCTATGGGGAATAAGATGGACTCATTTATACAAAATGTGTTCTCTAAGTTAGAGCAAATAGAGACTAAGCATGATAACTCGAACACTTTTGTTACTCAAATCTCCAATAACTTGAGTGAAAAACAAGCAAAGAATAATGGCTCTATACCCTCCAACACAGTGATAAATCCTAAATCCTTGAATGCAATCACACTGAGAAGTGGTAAGAAAATTGGTGCTAGGAAAGTGAAATTCAAAGAGAATGAAGAGGATGAAGAACTGGTTAATGAGGAAATTGAAGTTGAGTCTCCTCCTGCTAACACTACTTAAGAAACCTCCCAAGCTGATAAGACAACTTCTATTCAATCTGAAAGCCTACAAGAAAAGAAACTCGTGGAGAAGTCTCGAAAACAACCAGCGGTGCAAAATGATGAATAGGCAAAAACTATCATGAAGAGACCAATGGAGGAAGGATCACCTTCCGATTCCAAAGGTGATAGATAAACATTCATGACTTGCCTTTTCCAAATTCTTACTTGGTTAGTGAAAAGATTGTTGACAAGAAAGACAATGATGAATTGTTTGAAATGTTTAGCAAACTTGAGGTGAATGTGTCATTGCTTGAATTGATTAAAAAGATGCCTAACTGTGCTAAATTCTTGAAAGACCTATGTACAAATAAGAGAAAGTATAGGCATAGCGAGAGAATCCAACTGGAGTTGAGTGTTAGTGCCTTATTTAAATCACAATTGCCTATTAAATGCAAAGACCTGAGTTCTTACACTATCCCCTGTACCATAGGTAGAACTACTGTTTCTCATGCCCTACTTGGCTTAGGTGCAACAATTAATGTCATGCCGACCTCTGTTTATAAGATCTTGGATATTGAAGCTTTGAAAGGCACTAGTGTAGTACTTGGTCTAGCTAATAGGACAGTGAGATACCCTAAAGGCATTCTAGAGGATATCCTTGTACAAATCAAAGGTCTTGCTTTCCTAGCTGACTTTTATGTCCTGGATATGACTAATGAGTTTCTTTCTGAGAGTACCTTGATTCTAGGTAGGTCATTCCTTTTGACTGCTAAGATCATAATTAACATGAAGAAGGGCTTTATCACTATGGGAATTAGGGATCAAGAAGTGCAATTTAATCTTTCAGAAGCTATGAGCCATGGTTATGAAGATTGTTTTTACTTGGGTATTAGTTTGATTGAATGTCATGATAATGATGCGGAAGATTTGCATGAGATTGATGTGCATGAGCCCGACTGGTATAGTATGGGTGGGAATCATCAAGTATCTACAGCTCCACAAGAAAACTATTCCTATACATAATATGAATGAATAAACTAATAACAAAGTTTCGGTGTAAACAGCAGATAGACGGCATCCAATATACAATTGAAAAGAAAGAAGCAGGAAAATTTTAAGAATATACAGCTTAGTTGTGACCAAATAGTAACTGTAAATACAAATTTAAGAAGCCAGGGACCTTGAAGAAGCAAAATATTAAAATGGTTTAAGATCGGGACCTTATCTTATTCAGCATTATGAGGGGAACAAGTCCAAAGAGGCCAGTAGATCCCACAATTAAATAAAACACAGTTAGCATGTATACTAGTCTTCAGTCGTTCTGTTACAGTGAAATCTCCAGCATCTTCAAAACCCTGAATAAGGGGCACCACAGCCCTACTTAGAGATAAAATAATTACAATGACATGAGAAATCAAGTGGATATAACCTACATAGGACAGAAATGGAAAATGTAGCAAGTGCCAATTTCTTCAAGGATGGTGATCTTAACCAAGCACGATGTCAGTTTTCATAGCACATTATTTACAAACTAGGACAAAATAAGGAGATGATGCATGCACAGGAAGATAACGATTTCTCAATGCCAAATCATGTACCATTGATGAATAAACACGACTCTATCACATAACAAAGTTGATGCATTTCTGCATTCGGGCAGTGAATCGAAAACTATATGTAGATATGTATGAATATCCTTAACATGAGAAGCAAGGGGCCATTGACCAGTACATATTCTCAAGAATATAAGAACAAAATTAAAAAGATCAAAAATGACTAGGACAAGTTAACCAGATGGAGCATTAAAGATTTCCAGCTCAAGAAATGATATAATTACCAAGTGAGTTAGAAAGTGCTCCAATACTACCAATTCCAAAAGAAAGACAGGCCTCCATTGGGAAGATCAAAATTTGCCCGCAGAAATGAGAAGAACAAGTAAAAACACCGATTCCCACTTCCGATAAGAAATTTTTCGCCATATTGCATGCAAATAATCAGGAATTACCGTCGAAATATCAGCAGGACTGGGACGAGCATGATAATGGAAAGAGAACAGAACCCGGTGTAGCCGACGGTGAAGAGTATATAGCGAGGAACTTCCGGTCTGGCGAACTACTTAATGGTCAAAATCACCATGCCTAAGGTTAGAGGCAGCGAGATCGCATAAAACACCCACGACTCCTCTCTCAATCTCTACAATTTCTTCTTCTTTCTAGTTCTACTATTCTCTTTTACAGTGTATACATCATTGACAATATATCTTTTAAATTAAATTCATAATAAATATGTAATAAAAATAAATAATAATTATAGATCTTTTAAAAGAAATTAGATGAT
>JAOTAZ010000220.1:2167752-2178657 GCA_025629785.1 Erythroxylum oxycarpum | reverse complement strand
GATTAGTTAGCAAAATCTGGAATTTATTTTTCTGTTTGTAGTCAAAGCAAGTAACAGCTAGTTTCCTATTTTTATGTCAGTTAGTTAGTTGTAAGTCTTTAAATAGGCAAGTCGTGCTCTTCAGTTAAGGGTAATAAGATCAGTCTTCTTTATCTTCTTATTTTCTCTTAATCTGCTACTGTAATTGTTCTCCACTTAAATTCAGACATTTGGTATCAAAGCCAGGTTACTTTCATAACTTGGGCGTATCGACATGGCAACCAACGGCACTGCAGTAAATATTGCCCAGCCTTCCATGCCCATTTTCAAAGGAGACAACTACGAATTTTGGAGCATCAAAATGAAAACACTATTCAAGTCATAAGAGCTGTGGGACTTGGTGGAAAATGGCTACAATGAAAGAGACAAGGAGACCAGATTGAGAGAAAACAAGAAGAAAGATTCAAAGGCCCTGTTCTTCATTCAACAAGCAGTCCATGACTCAATTTTCTCCAAAGTTGCAGCAGCCTCAACAGCAAAGGAGGCGTGGACAACTTTGCAGCTAGCATATCGTGGCTCATCCACAGTAGTAAGGGTTAAGTTGCAGACACTTAATCGTGAATTTCAAAATCTGCACATGAAGAATGGAGAATTAGTGCCGAATTTTTTAACCAAAATTGAAGCAATTGTCAACCAAATGAGGTCCTATGGAGAAAAGATCTCAGAGAAGACAATTGTGACAAAAGTTTTAAGGAGTTTACCTTCTAAATTTGATCATGTGGTCGCAGCTATTGAGGAGTCCAAAGATCTGTCCACTTATTCTTTTGATGAGCTTATGGGTTCCTTGCTGTCTCATAAAGCTCGAATCAATCGACCAAAAGACAAGAATGAAGAAAAGGCATTTCAAGCAAAAGGAGAAGGCTCAAGGGAGCAAGAAAAAGCTGCAAGTCGAGGAAGAGGCAGAGGGAAAGAATTCTGGCCGTGGCAAAAGCGGAGGAAGAGGATCTGAGCAGCGATATGACAACACTAAAGGCAGTATTCAGTGTAATCATTGCAAGAAATATGGACATGTGAAAGCTAATTGTTGGTTTAGAGATAAACAAGCAAATTTTGCGGAAGAAGTTAATGAAGAAAGCAAATTATTTATGGCATATAGCGATTCAGCTGACGGACATGGCGAACAGTGGTTTGTTGACAGCGGGTGTTCCAATCATATGACAGGGAATAAGGCAATCTTTAAGCAACTTGATGAGACTCAAAAAAAGAAGGTTAGATTAGGAGATGATCAAACAATACAAATTGAGGGAAAAGGAACGATGGCCATCAAAACTAGCCAAGGTAAAACTAAGCTTTTACACAATGTTTAATTTGTTCCTAACTTGGCATACAATTTGTTAAGTGTTGGACAGTTAATGTCTAGCGGATACTTGGTTACGTTAGATGATGAAAAATGCATTGTTAAAGAGAAACAATCAGGGCAAGTGATTGTAAATGTGCAAATGGCCAAGAACAAAATGTTTCCACTTGAAGTCTCCACTGTGGAAGATTTTGCCTTTGTAGCTGGAGAACAAAATGAGTCAAAGTTGTGGCATCTTCAATATGGACACCTGAATGTGAAAGGATTGCAGCTGCTAGAAAGAAAAGAAATGGTTCATGGCTTACTAAAAATTCAAACACTGGATACGTGTGAAGGATGTATTTACGACAAGCAGACCAAAAAGTCATTTCCGACCGGAAAGGCATGAAGAGCCAAAGCTTGCCTTGAACTGATCCATTCAGACCTAATATGGTCCCATGAACACAAAGTCACTTGGCGGCAGCAATTACTTCCTTCTCTTTATAGATGATTTCAACCGAGTAAGTTGGGTTTATTTCTTGAAATCCAAATCAGAAACATTTGAGAATTTCAGGAAATTCAAAGCAACGGTTGAGAAGCAAAGTGGCACCAGTATAAAAGTGCTTTGCACGGACAGAGGTGGAGAATTTCTTTCAAAGGAATTCAATCAATTTTGTGAAGAAAATGGAATTCGTCATGAGCTAACAGCACCGTATACTTTGGAGCAGAATGGAGTGGCAGAACGTAAGAATAGAGCGGTGGTGGAGATGGCGAGAATTTTGTTGAAAGGGAAAGGGCTACCAAACTTATATTGGGCAAAAGCGGTTGCAACTGCAGTGTATTTGTTGAATATCTCCCTAAAAAAGCAGTCCAATACTGCACTCCATATGAAGCGTGGAAAGGGAGCAAACCAGTTGTAAGCTATTTAAAAATTATTGGTAACATTGCTTATGTTTTAGTAAATTCACAAAATCGACAAAAATTAGATGAAAAATCAGTTAAATGCATTTTCATTGGCTATTGTACTGAGCCCAAAGCATATAAGTTACATGATCCTGTAACTGGCAAGATATTTGTCAGTAGAAATATAGTGTTTAACAAGAATGCAGGCTGGAACAGGAATAACAGCAGTGGCAACGACAAAGATGAATTGTAAATTCCATTAATTGAGGAAATGAACTCAACCCCAATTAATTCTCCAACTTCTACTCCAGTTGTGTAGAGCCCAGCAACTACTCCAAATTCATCCTCAAGATCAACAAGTGAATCTTCAAAGGAGGCACCACCAAGAAGATTTATATCACTAAGGGACATCTATGAAGCAGATGAATTTGCTTTATTAGCCCCTGACCCTACAACTTATGAGGAGGCAGCAGAAAAAGAGGAATGGAAGAAGGCAATGAGAGAGGAACTTATCTCCATCCAAAAAAACTCAACTTGGGAGCTAACGGACCTACCCAATGGAAAGAATGCAGTAGGCTTAAAGTGGATTTTTAAGACAAATTTCCACGTAGATGGAACTGTTCAAAAGCATAAGGCCCGTTTGGTCACGAAGGGATACTCTCAGCAACAAAGGGTGGACTACGAAGAGACGTTTTCCCAAGTGACTCGGTTCGAAACAGTGAGAATGTTTTTGGCATTGGCGGCACAACTCACATGGAAAGTGTACCAATTTGATGTAAAATCGGTGTTTCTCAATGATGAGCTTGAAGAAAAAGTCTATGTCTCCCAACCAAAAGGTTTTGTGATTAGTGAGAAGGAAAAGAAAGTCTATAGGCTAAGGAAAGCTCTCTATGGCTTAAAGCATGCCCCACGGGCATGGTACAGTAAGATTGACGCATACTTTAGGCAAAATGGCTTTGCAAGAAGCGAAAATAAGCCTACACTGTATCACAAGAAGCAAGGCTTCATTGATTTCATCATAGTCTGCTTATATGTAGATGATATTATCTACATAGGGTCAAATTCAACACTTGTCGAAGAATTCAAGTTTAGCATGATGGGCAAGTTCGAAATGACAGATTTGGGTCTACTGCACTGCTTTCTTGGGTTAGATATACTGCAAGATGAAGCTAGTGTGTTCATTCTCCAAAAGAAGTACGCGACAGATTTGTTAAAGAAGTTCAATATGTCCAATTGCAAATTGGTAGCTATTCCAATGAACATGAATCAAAAGTTGCAGCAAGAAGATGGAGTTGAAGTAGCGAATCAGAAGCAATTTAGACGTCTCTTTGGTTGACTGATATATTTAACACACACCAGATCAGACATTTCTTTTTCGGTTGGAGTTGTGTTGAGATTTATGAGCAATCCATCAATGCAACACTATGGAACAGCAAAAAGGATTTTGAGGTACATTGCAGGGACTTTAAATTATGGAATTTGGTATACTCATGTCTCAAATTTTAGATTAGTTGGCTTTATTGATAATGACTGGGTGAGCTTATTAGACGATAGAAAAAGCACTTTTGAAAATGTGTTTGGGCTAGGATCAGGTGCCATCACATGGAGCTCCAAGAAACAAGCAACAATAGCTCTGTCAACAGTTGAGGCAGAGTGTGTAGCTGCTACTACAGCATCATGTCAGTGCATTTGGCTCAGGAGAATATTGTGTGATTTGCAGCAAAAGCAAGCAAAGGGAACTGAACTTTATTGTGATAATAAGTCAACAATTGCAATGTCAAAGAACCATGCATTTCATGGAAGAACAAAGCATATTGAACTGAGATTTTATTTCATTCGAGAACTAGTCAGCAAAGGAGAAATCATTATGAAGTTATGTGATACTGAAGTTCAAGTTGTAGACATCTTCACTAAAAACTTTGACAAGTCAGAGACATGTTTATCTTAGGACCTAACTTGGAGTATGTGATTTTGGATTAAGGGGGAATGTTGGACAAATGATCCAAAATTTACTACAACAAATATCTGCAGAATCTTCTCAAGATTAGTTAGCAAAATCTGGAATTTATTTTTCTATTTTTAATCAAAGCATGTAACAGCTAGTTTCCTATTTTTATGCTAATTAGTTATTTGTAAGCCTTTAAATAGGCAAGTCTTGCTCTTCAGTTTAAAGTAATAAGATCAGTTTTCTTTATCTTCTTATTTTCTCTTAATCTGCTACTGAAATAGTTCTCCACTTAAACTCGAACACTGTCAAGGGTCTGTCGGATTTCCGCTTTGAGGCCATACCTGATGGCTTGCCACCGTCGGATTGTGATGCAACATAGGACGTCCCTACCTTGTGTGATGCAACCCGCAAGAATCTCCTGAGACCATTCAAGGAACTGCTTGTTAAACTGAACTCAAACCCTGAGTTGCCTAAGGTTACTTTTGTGATTTCAGATGGAGTGATGACCTTCGGGATAGAGGCGGCCAAGGACTTGGGGATACGACAAGTTGAGTTCTAGACAGCCTCAACTTGTAGCTTTTATGGGATAATTACATTTCGTTGAACCTGTCAAAAGAGACATGGCCCCAAAAGGTCATATGACTATCTATTCAAGTTCTCACTCGCAATTCTTAATCAGTTGCTACTATGTTTCGAGTCAATATTCGCATTATCGTTAATTTTCGCAAGGGTTTTTAATTGGTTTTTCTTTGTTTCAGGTAAAAGCTTTTTATTTGATGGAACTGGGGATGCACCCATTGATTGCATCCCTAGAATGAGTAACATTCGACTTAGGGATGTGCCATCCTTTATCAATGGCAACAACGATGAACTTATGTTCGATTTCCTAGGATCGGAAGCACAGAACTGCTTGAAATCTTCTGCAATTCTTTTTAACACTTTCGACAAGCTCGAACAGGAGGTATTAGATGCTATAGCTGCTACCAAGTTCCCAAACATTTATAGAATAGGTCCACTGCCTTTGATGGAAAGACATACACCCAGATATGATTCCAAGTCGCTTAGATCATGTTTATGGCAATAAGACACGTATTGTCTTGAATGGTTGGATCAAAGAGCACATAATTCTATTCTATACGTAAATTATGGTAGTGTGGCTATGATGACTGCTGAAGACCTTAGAGAATTTGCATGGGGGTTAGCAGATAGCAAGCAACCATTCTTATGGATCATCAGGTTTGATAGAGTAAAAGGCGATTCTGCAACCCTGCCTGAAGGATTTCTGAAGGAGATAAAGGATAAAGGATTGCTAACAAGTTGGTGTGCACAAGAACAAGTTCTAGCACACCCATTAGTTGTTGCTTTCTTAACACATTGTGGATGGAATTCTACTATGGAAACTATAAGCTATGATGCTCCAGTGATCTGCTGGCCATTTTTTGCAGATCAACAGACTAATTCCCAATATGCTTGCACTTCATGGGGGATTTGCATGGAGGTGAATCCTGATGTAAAACGGGAGGAAGTTGTAGATCTTGTTAGAGAAATGATGGAAGGAGATGATGGAAAGAGGATGAGAAAGAAGGCTTTGGATTGGAAAAAGAAAGCAGAAGCTACTGATATTGGAGGATCATCTTACATTGGTTTTGACAGATTGATCAGGGAGGCTCTCACTTGTGGTCCCAAGCTACCTCAAAGCAATGGATTCATAGAAATCTCCAAATAAATTTCTCCCATCTTAACCTATAGGATTGGTGCACATTTAGTGGTGCCAAGTTTCTTCCATTTTATAATGTTTGGCCATTTGTATTTTTAATGTTTCCTTAATTATGAATGTTCAAATAGATATGAAATAATTAAATTGAATTTACCTTAAATTAATATAATAAACTCGTATTTAAATTTGAAATCGACTCAAATATTCAAGTACCTTAGGTGCCATCACTATAAGGCAACAACATAATAATAATCCTTCAATGCTACAAAATGTCCACGAATTTATTAATTAATAAATTGTTTTAATTTCTAATAGACCTGATGCAATTTAAAAATGTTAAGTATGGAAAACGTTGCAGACTCTTTCCATAACATTCGGCAAAAACTATTGTATGAGGCTGTGACATGTAGCTGATAATATAATTAAAGCCCTTTGATGCTAGAGGAGGGTCCAATTACAACCCCACATTGGGACTTGTAAGTTGTAACCGTTCAATATATGGCCTGGCTTGGTAGACAACTAATCAATCTTTAACTCTTTGACTTTGTAAACAGCTATTAAAGCTATTTGGTGAGTAGCTCTTTCAACAGCTAATTTAACATAAACAGCTAAAAATGAAAATCCCTTATGTAGGAGCATTTTTATCAATCAGGTAAAATTTTAACTATTAAAAGTTAAATGTATCTTTTATAAAACTATAAGTTAGAAATAAAATGTTGCCCTTAAATGAAAATAAAAATAGAAAGATTTACATAAATTTTTCATAGATGATAAAACAGTATATATAAACATGACTTCTCTAAAATATAAATTCTTATAAGAATATTTAACGAAATACTAAAATATATAATATTCATAATTCTACTGTGGAAACCATAAGCTATGGTGTTCCAGTGATCTGCTGGCCATTTTTTGCAGATCAGCAGACCAATTCTCGATATGCTTGCACTACATGGGGGATTGGCATGGAGGTGAATCCTGAAGTAAAACGAGAGGAAGTTGCAGATCTTGTTAGAGAAATGATGGAAAGAGATGATGGGAAGAGAATGAGAAAGAAGGCTTTGGATTGGGAAAAAAAAGCAGAAGAAGCTACTGATATTGGAGGATCATCTTTTACATTGGTTTTGACAGATTGATCAACGACGCTCTCACTTGTGGTCCCAAGATACCTCATAGCAATGGATTCATAGCAATCTCAAAATAAATTTACATTAATCCAACTTGTGTTTCTGTTAAGACGAATCACTTGAGACTAATAACGTCCAAAACCTTCCGACGAGGACTTGACAATACATGATTGTGTTTTGCGTAATAAAGTATTATGTAATTTTCTATTTTTTATTAATAATTTAGCAAAAAAAATTATAAAAGTTATCTATCCTTGAAATTGTGAATTAATGTTATTGTGAATTCCTTTTCGTGTTATAATTATAAATTGTTATAATAAATACAAATACTACTAGCTAAAAATTCAACAAATCATAATACAAATTAATTCACTACAAGAGAAGTTTAAATTACAGACGAGAATTTACCGACAGTAAAGAAACCGTAGACAATTACCGACAGAAAAAATTTAGCCGTCGGTAATGTCATTTGGAAATATTAGTTTAGCGGCGGCAGCAATATCCGTCACTAAATTCAGAAGAAATTGATTACCGACGGATATTATTATCAGTAATTCCGTTGGTAAGAGTCGTTGTTAGTCGTCAACTTTTAACTCTAAGAAAATGACATCCTTTGGTTTTAAATCAAACGACTCGTTTTGGAAAACTTAAAACGTTAAAACCTTGACCAACAAAATGACGTCATTTGGTTAATTCCCAAATGATGTCGTTTTAGTATACTTAAGAATGTCTTCATTTCATCAACAAAATGACGTCAGTTGGCATTTTAACCAAACGACATCGTTTTGTTGGTCAAGGTTTCAACGTTTTAAGCTCACCAAAACGATGTTGTTTAGTTTAACCAAATGACGTCATTTTCCGAACGAAGGTTTAAACGTTTATAACTTAACCAAAACCAAACGACGTCGTTTGGTTAAGTTATAAATGACGTCGTTTGGTTAAGTTATAAATGACGCCCGAAGCCTCGTTTTGGTTTAAACCAAACGACATCGTTTTGGTTAAGTTATGATGCCCGAAGCCCTCACCCCCCAACCCCTTGCCTGCTGCTTCATCTTCCTCCTCCATCTGTCGCATCCGTCTTCCATCACCGTCGTGTGGAGCTGCATTGTCGTCGACAACCTCGTGAGTCTCCGGCGTCGTCTTCTCCGGCGGTTTAAACTCAAGGTATTCTCCTCTTCTCCGTCCTCTCATCTTCTCCGTGCGATGAGAGGTCCGTGGTTGAAATTTTTGGTTAATATGGAGTGTTTTTTGGTTTTGGTTGTTAATTACTGATTGTTAATGATGAGTTGTGTTATTGTTGGAGAATGATGGAAAACGATTGAGAATTTGTCTTGAATTAGGGATTAAATGGTTAATGCATACCAAGTGTTTGATGAATTTACCATGTATACATTTCTCTAGATTTTATGTTATAAGCTAGCACATTCAACTTGCATTCTGTTTCATTTAATTTTTTTAATGAATTCAAAATTAAAATTGAGAATGAGCTATTTTTATGTAGAAATCTTTAAAACTCTAAATTAAGGTGCATTAAGTTATACACCTTAGTTTATAACACAAGCAAAGTCCTTATGGAAATTAAGGCAGTAGAAAAGTTTGGTAACTAATTTAAAAAATGTATAAATGTATACAAAATGTATAATATAAATTATTTAAATGCTAATTTAAAAAATTTAACTCTTGAGTCTTTTCAAAGATAAAATATACTCCTTTGATAAAAAATTGATTTGAAGTCATTTCAATTGATCCCCCAAGTTTGTTCGGAGATTAATAGGTTTTCTTTAAAATTCTAAAAAATTTTCCTCTTGATAATTAAAAGGATTTATATATAAAGGATTTTATACATAATGCTCCACATGTAAAAGATTATCAAATGAATAAGTTCTTATTTATCTAAATGACCAAGATAAGGTATAATAAAAATTGCAATGATTGTTACATTTAGAATAACTTCATTCTTTCTTACTCTTACTCTACTTGATTTGGAAACTTCAACTCTTAAGTCTTTTTATAAATAAAACACACCCTTTTAATAATTTGATTTAAAATCATTTAAAAATTTTCTCAATGTTCTGCATATAAATGGTTATGTAATGATTGAACTTTTAATTTATTTAAATTACCAAGACAAGGTTACAATAAAAATTATAATAATTGTTACACATGCAAATGATTCATTCTTTCATTTGATTAAGTGTTAGAAGTATTAAGCTACCAATTAAGCAATTTTCTATATCAATTTTATATTTTCAATGAAAAAAGAAGGAATGAAGTGATTTATTGTATTTAGAATAAACTGTAAAAAAAACTAGATTGAGATATTAAACTAAAAAAATGATAATATGAACCAAAGTTTCATCCTTTAACATAAATAAAATTTTAATTAGAATATTACTTAATAATATTACCTTTATTGTAAAATAAAATAAAAAGATATACTATGTTAATATAAACAATTAAATGAGTCGCGTATGTTTTTCTAAATGATAGGACATATTTTGATTGTGCCATTTCATTTACTTTAGGTTGCAATTTATTTTTCATGATAAAAACTTGAATATTCTTTTGAATTAGTAAACTAACATTAATTATTAATTGTTTACATCTAATATGCCGATTAAGTACAATATGAAACAATAATGTTAGACTAAGTAAGGTTCTAACATCTAGTTTTAATTATTGAAAAAATATTGTTATTAATAATTTTAGTTCAATATGATACTAGTAGCTTTATTATAATGAAATCAAGAAATATGTGCAACATTAAGTTAAACGAAAGTATTAGATGAATGAATGATCCACTTGAATTAATTGAATAATCAAAGAATGAACAAAATGAGTAAAGTGGAGTACGAATGTAATTGAATATAGTCATAAGGCAATTCAATTTATTTTGACTGAGTCAAAAGTATAAGTCACACAAGGACATAACAAGGAAGAAGAGAAAACAAAGATAAATGCTCCTCTGAATCCCTAGAAAAACTTAAGACGAAAAACTAACTAAAAATTAGGTTTTGACTCTTTAAATAGGGGATACTACGTCATATTTGTAAGAGATAAAATCTAGGTCATTATTAACACATCAGTCTCTCTACTTCTATTGTGGATCACTATATTAATTTTAAAAAATTAAATTGGATGAGATTTCATATGAATTGAAACAATAAAGAATTATAAAAAATTCATTAATTTATAAAATAATATTCATACATTTAATATTCACTACAATTACTTATATAATTCATTTATTATATAGTCAATCATAAATAGTATTTATAGCTTATTCATCTATACATCTTCATTCGTATCTATTATATAGACAAATTCTTTATCTATAGACATAAGTCAAGACTGCTAATATTAAATGCATCAATAAACACATTCAACAACCAAGATCTATTTTATTTAGAGCATCACACTATAACACAGACAAGATGATGAAATCCTATATCCAACTAAATTTACTTTCATCTTCCTTATGTTATTGGGAATTGTTGATTTAAAATGTGTTCTTATGGACATTTAAGTAATACAAAAACACTCCATATATAATTTTGTCTAATTTGTTTAGTTTCTCATTGAAGTCGTTGACATACTTAGACCATGAACTTACCCATAATTGTCTCCTCATCTTTACCACTCTATTGTCTATGTTAATTATGCTACATATGTCTGGGATATATTATGTGATGCATTTATAAGCAACTTCTTAACAAATCTTATTAATCTTTGGATTCATAAGTTAAACATCTATCAAATAATGGAATATAATAACGTACTTCTGCGAGTGTGACGGTGTTAAAAGATATAAACTTGGTTCAGCCTGATTCTGACTGAACGGAACGTTGCCGTCTGGATTCATGGATTGATCGCTGTCCTCGAATGGGATACCTGC
>JAOTAZ010000220.1:2100068-2112330 GCA_025629785.1 Erythroxylum oxycarpum | reverse complement strand
TATAGATAGAGTGTAAAATTCATTAATAAAAATTAGACCTGAGTTCAATCATTGTCAAAATGACTAGAATTAGTTATTTGATTAATTGATCCTTACTATTTATAAATCCTTTAACATTTTCATTTTTAATTAGGATAAAAACACAAATGTTATATTTAATATATTTTACAATTTTATTTAAAATAAGTACTTCAACTATAAGTATTCTAAATATAAAAATATAATAGGTATAATTAGAAAAGAAACAAACTAAACATAAAAATATAATTTCAAAATTAAATTTGCATTACTGTTAGTAAAAAGAACATTATGAATCGTAATTATTATTATTTTAACTCTAATAAATTAAAAAGCTTTAATTTTACTGGAATCTATCCATCTGATAGATGATAAAGTGTTCTTGCCAATTACAGAGCGAACATACCTCCATTTTTCTTCTTTCACATCCGCCTTTCTCGACCTTTTCTGATGGAAAATCCATTCTCCGACATGTTCATCATCGGTTCGATCCTCTTCTTCATGACTTCCTACCCAACACTAGCCACGGAGTCGCCGTGTCAGACCAAGTGTGGCTCTCTACAGGTCAAGTACCCATTTGGCACCACCTACGGCTGCGGTTCGCCGCGATTCCACCCTTATGTGACATGTTCACCCGACGGCAACGAGCTTCTCCTCACCACCCACACAGGCTCCTACCCTATCACCTCCATATCCTACGACACCTCAAGCTTTGTCATCAACCCTACTTCAATGTCATCATGCAGTTCCATGCATCAATCGGCCTCCAACTTCGGCCTCGACTGGGCTAGCCCATTTCAGCTCGGTCCATCAACTTTTCTCCTCCTGTCATGTCAGCCGCCGACCACCGCCCTCTCCATCAAGGGCTCGCCGGTCTGTGACTCTTCCTCCTCTAACCTCTGTGCCTCCATTTACACTTGCCCATCTGTGGTTTCACTGGGTTTGCCACTTTTCCCTCCCACAAACACCTGTTGTGTGTACTCTCCGGCTAATTTTGACAGTAAAGGTGAACTTGATCTCCGAGCTCTCAAATGTTCTGGGTTTGCTTCGATTGTTTCACTTCAGGATTCACCAACCGACCCCTCAAAATGGGAGTTTGGGGTGGCTGTGGAGTACAGAAATGGAGCATTCGATGATTTTAACCTAGATAATAAGTGTAACACTTGCGAGAACAGTGGTGGTGCATGTGGGTTTGGTCCTACAGATTCATTTCTGTGCTTGTGCAACAATGGAGTCAATACCACTACTGATTGCAATGGCTATACCCTGGAGCAGGGACTTGCTTGGAGTTCCTCTTATCTATTCTCCTGTAAGCTTCCCTTTTTTATTAATATAAATATAAGATTAAGGTTAATTTCTTGATTAGAGACATGTCTTAGTTGAATATTAATATATGTTTAGTCTCTAATTATTCATCCACGTTTGCAGGGAATACGTGGTTAGGCCTTCTGGGAGTCCTCGTCTTCATTGAAAGGGCTTGTTGATACAGAGGCTTTTTCCTATATTTCGCTTTCTCTCTCTCTTCTCTTTTTTAGTGGTTCCTTTCTAATGAAGGAAAAACCTTTTTTTTTTTAATGGTAGAAAAGGTTGTGAAGTGTGGTCCAAGTACTATGTCATACTTGGTCATTGGGTAAGAAAAAAAACAGGGAATAAAGTTTCTAATTCATTGGCATCTAATTCTTCTTATAATGGAGAATATGTTTGTAGATCAGGATCCATGTTAAAATACGGATTACGAATTATATTATTATTATTATCGGTAATTTTAATAATTAGAGATGAGATATAAAAATTTTAGATTGTGTTGCTGTTATGAATAATTTTAATAATTATAAATGATATAATTACAATTATAAATTGCTACAATAGTTTAAACTTAATTGAATTTAAAATCATTTTGTAGGAGGAAGATCCAAAATGGATTGCTATAAATGATACAATATGACAATTTTTAAATTTCAGAAGGACCAATTATATGCTTCTGATATTGCAATGTGTTTTCAATTTTAGGTCATACCATTCCCAAAACATAGATATATGTATTTTTTGTCATATTTAGTAGAGTATTTTAGTAAAATTTTATTAAATTAGAAACAAGATCTTTGGTAATTAAGAGTAAAATTGCTTATTAATAGATGATTAGTCCCTAATTTGATAGTTCTCTAAATGAAAGTAGAAGTAAGTTTCAGTGTTTTCAATGGCGTTTTGTCAATTATGGTCAATGGGATTGTGTAACATAAAAGAAGTTGGAAGGTTGTCAAGAGAACACATGGAATGGGTGCTGGTCGGAAGATGAAGTTCGCCGTAGGAGGCGGAGATGGGCTGATAAGTCATTCAAGAACTGGGAACGAGTGGAACAAACCATTTGCAGGCGTTCAAATGCTATAGGAATTCTATTGGAAAACATGTAAGATCCAAGTTCTGTCTTTCTTGTTCAACGAGGATTGCATGTTGATCACTCTTATATGGGTAACTTTCACTTGCGTGTTCTTTTGAGGTCCAAGTATTTTCTGTCGGTCATAGTAAATAACTGAGCAAGGTGAAGTTTTGATTACTGAATTTGAGTGATGACAAACACATTAAAACTCTCATACGGGAGTGTTAGGGTTGGGGATCAACCTTTTGGTTCAAGGATATATGTAATATATCTAATTAATTAATTTTGACATTTTTTATTAATTAGATCTATAAGATATTAATTGGATGATGATAGATAACCAATAATCTTTGTTTGACTTGGATTCAAAAGATTATTTTGAATAATGTTCTAGATGTTATGGAATCCTATCTTGAATAGATATGTATCTTGAAAAGAGATATTGTAAATTTTTGAGATAATGTAGAACTCTATTTTAAATTAGAGTTGCATTCATAACATACTTTATTGGTTCATCAATTGAGACAAGTGGCTTGATGTTGAAGTTTCTGCAAAGAAGAAGTGCATCTTGCGTGGGAGTCTTACAATCAATAAGATAACGTTGCTAGAATTTTTAAAAGGTGTAGCCAAGTGCAGAAAATCAATGACATAATGGGTTGTATCAAAAATCGTGCATGTGTTCTATATTTAGATATGTCGTGAATGTGTTTTAGATGTGAGTGTGAAAACCTTTGTATAACTCACGACTGGGACTTTTGATTTCTTTGGAGTGACTCACGACTCTGTATTGATCGTGTAAAGATTATTCACGTTAGACTGTCATCTTTGTGGAGTGGCTCACGGTTGGACTGATTGTTTGTGAACAACTTTCAGATTTATTTCAGTGGAGCTGAACCTTTCGAAAAGTTGTTATTCTCTTTTATGTCAAGTGTATTACTCTTTTGTTCTTAGTTGATTGATCACTTAATTATTTGTTTATTATTCTTTCGTTAAAAGAATGATTGAGAAAATCTTCTATTAATGTTAACACGAGTCGGTTGTGTTATTGAGTGTGAAATTCTTTCACGGAAAGTGAGGTTGAAAAATAGTGTTAAGGGTTAAGTGGTGTCGGCTCAGTAAAGCTTTGGGTAAATCTATTGTACTTCGGTAAAAGTATTAAGCTGGGTGAGGGCCCTGCAGACGTAGGTAAGGTGTGCCAAATTACGTTACCAAATTTTTAGTACCTTTTATTATTGCATTTTTTTATTGTTTTTGTTTTCGTTTGCGCTAGAAACGTCCATGGTAAAATTGGAAAGTTTACAAAACTACTACCCCCTTCAGTTTTTCAATTGGTATCAGAAAGAAGTCACCGATTCAAAATTTGGTAGCAAGTTGGTGCAGATATGGGTTTCGCAATTATGGCCATAAGAGAAGAAACATCAATTATCAGGCCACCGTTGTTGAACGGTTCTATGCATGGAAATCATGGATAAGAGTCTTTATTTAAGCATAGGGAACAAAAGCATGAAACTCGGAGTTACATGGCTGGATACATCCGATGATTATTGACAATAAGGGAGAAACAGTTCTAAAAGATCCATCTAAAGGGATAAGAGCCAAAGAAGAAAGAGTACTTGGAAACTCACAAGCATTGCACGTAATTTTTAATGCTGTTGATTAAGGATGCTTCTCAATGATACCAGCCTGTGAATCTGCTAAAGAAGCGAGGGATACTTTACAAACTATTCATGAAGGATCCAAATCTGTGATAGCTTCAAAACTACAGATGTTAGCTATGAGGTTTGAAGAACTGAAGATGGGCGAAAATAAGACTATTGGAGATTTTCATGAAAGATTGCGAGATATAGCGAATCAGGCATATCAACCCGGGAAGAAATATTCTAATCTGAAACTAGTCAAGAAGATGTTGAGATCATTACTTCCGAGATTTATTCTGAAAATTGTAGCAATAGAGGAGGCCCACGACATTAATGATCTGTCATTGGAGAAGGTAGTTAGAATTCTTACAAATTTCGAAATGAATCTTTTAAAGGGCAAACAAGAAAGAAGCACGGTACTATAGGTTGAAACTAGAAAAGGTATGAATGATGTAGAAGATGAATCCGACAAGAATGGGGATATGAAGCTATTGACATAAGAGTTTAGTTTGTGGTTGAAGAGAGTGAAAAAGGACAGACCCGAGTTTAGGCAAAATGGCAGGAGTTCATCGAACAACAACTTCAAACAACAAGCCAAAACTCAAAAGGGATAAAGAAAGGTAAAGAGAATTCAATGCCATGAGTGTCAAGGCTTCGGACATGTTCAAGCGGAGTGTGCCAACATCTTGAAGAAGAGAAAAGGGAAATCCTATACGAGCACTTGGAGTGATAACAAATCCATAAGTGAAGAAGAAGCTGTGAATGGTGCTGCGTTAGTTACTTTGTACAACAAAAGTCTAGTTACTTGTTTAACAGTAACCAAGAAGGAAGTAACTGAAGACGAAAAAGTGTGTAAATCGGGAAATTTTGGGAAAATGTAAACTATTTAGTTCCAAACTCAATCTCATACTATGACAATGATGACAGTACTTCAGATGATAAAAAAGAAGGTATTTTTGAAGCCTATGAGTTAATGTATGATAAATGGGTCCAAACATGTAAGAAAAATGAGAAGTTGAAGGAGGAAAACACTTCCATGAAGAACGTTATTTAAGATCTAGAGAAGAAGTTATTGTCTACATTAGATGAGCTTGGTGAAGCTAGAACGAAATTAGTAAGTACTGAAAGGGATTGAGAATGTTGAATGGAGACACAAAAAAACTAGAAAAATTAATGGAAATTAGTAAGGTTAAAGGAGATTTTCAAGGAATTGGCTATAAGGGTAAGTGCTCTAAAGTGGATGAGGAGAAAAATGGTATTTCTAGATCTATTCGAGAAGAAGAAACATCGAGAAAGAATTGAAAATTTGTACCCACGTGTCATTTTTGCGAAGTTGTTGGACACATAAGGCTGAGATGCTACAAGATGTTACAAATGATGTTTCAAAGAGGTCAAAACCGAAAATCTAGACACTCTACATTAAATTTCCAGCAGTAGCCTATGGTACTGAAGCACACCTGGATTAGAAAGGATCAATTACAGGCACAAAGACATTGTGAAGGAAAAATAAGAAATTGTCTAGATTCACTATTAGTTACTGCTTTTAAAGAAACTGGTCAGATAGAGGACAAGTTAGTTACTTCAAAAGAAGAAACCAATGACAAAGATATATGACGAGGAATAAGGTCAAGTTTGAATTTCTTCGAGGGGCACAAGGACTATATACTTTACATTTTTGAAGTATTTTTTTGTGTTGTTTAAAAAAACGAAACTTAAAAAAAGAAATTTTTTTGTTCTTTAGTTTTTATGTTGTTATTGTTGTTCCATCTTTTTAGTAGTTTGCATTGTGAATTCTATTTGGCTCCACCAAAGACTCTTCAATTCTCTCATCAGTATGGATCTCTCTCGGTCATATCTCTCAGTGTTTTAAATGGTGGTAATTTGTCTTCTTGGCGTGCTTATGATTCTTCCGCTGCACCTATTGTTGATTATTATGATTATGCGTTTTGATATTGTTTTGTTTCAAGGGGGAGACATTAGATTGTTTATTGTGAATGTTCCATTTAGGGGGGATTTCAAGGTATATGTGTGACTATTCGTCGTGCTTTTTGACATCTTTTTGTCCCAAGGGGAGAACTTTAGATAGGGGAGTTTCATATCTGTAATAAACAATGCCAAAAATGGGGAGATTGATAGGATATATGTTATATATCTAAGTTATTAGTTTTGGCTTTCTTTATTAATTGGACCAATAAGATATTAATTGGATGATGATAGCTAACCAATAATCCTTGTTTGACTTGGATTCAAAAAGTTATTTTGGCTAATGTTGTAGATGTTATGAAATCCTATCTTGAATAGATGTGTATCTTGAGAAGAGGTATGATGGATTTTTGGAATAATGCTCATCAATTGAGACATGTGGTTTGGATGTTGAAGTCTCTACAAAGAAGAAGTGCATCTTGCATGGGAGTCTTACAATCAATAGGATAACGTTGCTGGAATTTTTAAAAGGTGTGGCCAAGTGCAGAAAATCAATGAAATAGTGGGTTGTATCAAAAGTTGTGCATGTGTTTAGGTGTGGCCAAGTGCAGAAAATCAATGAAATAGTGGGTTGTATCAAAAGTTGTGCATGTGTTTCATATTTAGATATGTCGTGGGTGTGTTTTGGATGTGGGTGTGAAAACCTTTGTGTCTATGGCTTAGAGTAACTCACGATTGGGTCTTTTGATTTCTTTGGAGTGACTCACGGCTTTGTATTGATCGTGTAGAGATTGCTTACGTTAGATTGTCATCCTTGTGAAGTGGCTCATAGTTGGACTAATTGTGTGTGAATAACTTTCAGATTATTTCAGTGGAGCTGAACCTCTTGGAAAGTTGTAATTCTCTTTTATCTCAAGTGTATTATTGTTTTGTTCTTAGTTGATTGATCACTTGAGCTATTTGTTTATTATTCTTTCATTAAAAGATTGACTGAGAAAATTCTTTGTTAAGGTTAACGTGAGTCGATCGTATTATTGGGTATGAAATTCTTTCACGAGAAATGAGGTTAAAAGATAGTGTCAATGATTGAGTAGTGTCGGCTCAGTAAAGCCTTAGGTAAATCTATTATACTTCAGTGAAAGTACTAGTTTTGGGGGAGGGCTCAGCAGACGTAGGTAAGGGGTGCCGAACTGCGTTACCAAATTTCTGGTGCTTTTATTATTTTGTTTTTGATTGCTTTTGTTTTCGTTTGTGCTAGAGACGTCCACGGTAAAATTAAAAAGTTTGCGAAACTACTACCCCTTCAGTTTTTCAGGGAGCAATCATTTTGGGAATTGATTAAACGTGTTATATAGATTGATTTGCATTTCTAACAATTTATGGTATGAATTCTAAGTGTGAATGGACATTGATCGACTTATATGGGCATAGTACTAGAATGCAATTAAAAATTTAGATTGTATATTGTAAACATGTACAATAAGAGTAAGACTTCGTATTTTTATACATTTTTTAATAAATTATTATTATTGTTGTTGTTTGCTGTAAAGTGAGATGTGTAATGTGTTGTAGTTGATCAAGACTTATCATTCAATGCCAAAATTGGCTATATATCACTGGATTGTATTGAAACTGAAAAATCGTAGAGGGTAGTAGTTTAAACTCTTCGATTTGACTGCAGTTACTTGTAAGGTTCTGCTGCAGTTACTTGTAACTGTATCTGTCGGTTACTAAATATAAAGTAACTGTATTAGCAATTGTTAATTTTTTTGTACTAAATGAAAACAGAAAAATAGATACGAAATTAAACAGATCAACACCAAAATTTGGAAATGCAGTTCGACACACCTTGGCTACGTCCGCAGGGCCTTTACCCAGCTTAATACTTTCACCGAAGTACAATAAATTTACCAAAGACTTTACTAAGCTGACACCACTCAACCCTTGACACTATCTCTCAACCTCACTTTCCGTGAAAGAATTTCACACCCAATAGTACGACACCTTGTACTAACCTCAACAGAGGATTTTTCTAAATAACTTTTAATATAAGACAATTAAATAAACAACTCAAGAGATTAAAATATCTAGAAGCAAAAGAGAAAATACTTGAGATAGAGAGAAACAACTTTCCAATAAACTCAACTCCTTCTTAGACAAATATGAAAATTGTTCACCAATTAAATTGCTACAGTTAGCTACTGGGATTTTTCTGCATTACTTTCATCCATGAATCATCAAAGGCAACCAACATATACAACAGAAGATTGACGTTGAAGAATTGAAGAGCAATATTCAGAGCAACCAGAAAAACATCAACGATAACAACCCCAAGACAAAAACACAACATCCACTCAAGATGATCTTTTGTTTTTGCAACCAATAACAGTAACTCACGATAGAGTGCAACACTCTCGCAGGCAATCTTGGGTTACACAAGAAACTCAATAGAAACCCAGCTCGCACAAATGTTGTTGCACCACCACCAAAAGCACTAAAGATTGCTGTCAATTATCACAACAAAGACCCCATAAAAAAGACTCAAAAACCATACAAAAACCTTTGGCCACACATCTGAAAATTCCAACAGTACACTTTAATTCTCACTCACGTAATACACCACACTTCTTTTCAAGATATACAATAATTAAGGATAGGACTCTATCACATCTAGAAGATTATCACAAATAATGTAAAAATCAATAGAATGATTGTGAGAATTTTCTGTGTCTTTCATTCCTCTGATGCAAAACCATATATACACGGTAAACACAAAAGATAGAAACCAAAAATCTCTCCTAAACTTTAGCACCTAATCTCCTAATAAAAAGGAAACAGATATTTATATTAACTACAATACATATCTACATAATAATTCCTAATAAATAGTTTTTAAATCCAAGTCATTATCCAATTAATATCTTACATGTTCAATTAATAAATAAGTTGTCAAAACTAAATAAAAAGATGTATAATATATATCTTAACAAGAACCTATTATTTGGTGTTAAAATGAAATAAATATAGGGTGTACTTGATTTGTGATTGGTGGTTAATGTGCTATTGTGTTTTATAAAATTGAAAATTATACATTATGTATTTCTTAATAGATAATTTAGAGGAAGATGAAGTTTAAATGTGCAACCTTGTGAACTTTCTTGCATATAAAATAGTGGAGGTGTGATTAGAGTTCGCTTTGATCTAGGAAACTGCTTTGGAAGCTGAGCTAGAACTGAAATCAGGTATTTCACATTTCTTTCGTTTTTAACCCTTTCAAGAATGATCCGGGACACGTAATAAGGTCTATGCTACATGTTACACTTTCTTGCATATAAAATAGTGGAGGTGTGCTTTTTTATTTATTTATAATGATTTTTCTTAATTATTATGCATTAGCTTGATTTGTCTATTTTCAAAGTTGTTTTAATACATTAGAGATGTAGAGGGAGTATAAGTTGCAAGCTAATCTAGTAGGTTTTAGAGACATTTGGAATTTATTTATGAGATATCTAATTGTTTTTAAATTATCAGGAATATTTAATAAGTTTGTTATTTTTAGTATAATGATGAGGTTTAAGTGATTAATCATATTATTGGATTGCAGTTACCTATGAATCTAACAAAATTTTGTTAGGTTTAGATGTGATTAGGGATAAATGTCTTTTTTATTTTTACAATTAAAAAATAAAAATAAATCAGGTTGAGTTAGGCCTAATTAGGCTCAAGCTCGACCTTGGGTCGGGTTATTCTCTGAAAACATTTGTATCTAGTTTGAAATTTAGTTTGAATTCACTCAAGTGGTTTAAAATAATGTTATTTTAAGGTGAGGGTTGAGTCAAACCTTAAGTCAATCTTCCAAACTCAAATTTGGTACTAAACTTAATCAATTAAAGTTGATTTATTAGTTTTAAGTTGAGTTAAGTAGATTACTGTATCTAATTTACCGTGCTTGATACGGAAACACATGTTATAAGAAATGAAGAAGCTTGGGCTTAACTATTTACATTGTAGTGAGGAGTAAAACACAAAAGGGCAAATCCTAGTCATAGAGTGTGAACCACTTTAGCTCAAACATGAGCGATCTTGTGAGCGACGAGAACTCTAGAAATCCTAAGCGGTCCCGATCCCCAAACAAACCCCCCAATAACCTTGGTACCACTACTCTTGGTAAGATTGCACCAACCTCGCTTCGGTATAATTAGAATGTACCATCTTTCCAAGATAAACTGCTTAGTAAGCTTGTAAAGATGAAGGATCAGCCCAAGAGGGCTCCTGTCAATCTTCTTGCTGCTAAATATATGCAGTTGCGATTTAGAAATGACGATGTTCTTTGCTTTGAGTTTATGCTGGATCAAAGATTAAAGGATGATCTTATGTACCTTTGGAAGGATTCAATTATTGTAAAAGTTCATGGTAAGAACGTAGGTTATAAGGTGTTGTATGCTAGAGTTCATCAACTATGGACGCCAAAGGGAGAATTGGACATTCTGGATTTGGGGATGGACTATTTTTAATCAAGCTTGCAAACGACAAAGATCTGAACACAGTTATTAGTGGTGGACCATGGGTAATCCATGGTGCCTATTTAACTATTCGTCAATGGTCTCCTGATTTTCGGCCTTCCACAACTACTATTGATAAAACCCTTACTTGGGTTAGGTTTCCTGAATTACCTGTAATGTATTATGATGAGGATGTTTTGCGAGTTTTGGCTTCTGGGATTGGAGGCCTTTTAGGGTTCACTTAAATACAATGTTAGCAATTAGAGGTCAATTTGCTAGGGTTTGTGTGGAAGTCGATCTTGCTAGGTTGCTTATAGGAAAATTTTGGCTTGAGGGAGATTGCTATAACGTAGTGTACGAGGACCTATCTTCAATTTGCTTCTCATGTGGTATTTATGGTCATGGTGTCTCAAATTGTCCGTTGCTGGCTCCTCTACCTCCTCCCCCTCCAACTCACAATGGAGATGATGGTGATTTTATTGGTGACGTGCAACTTGCTCAAATGGTTGGTGATGTTAGCCGACCTTCAGGAGGGAAAGAAAAGGTATCTCTGAAATTTAGGAAATGGATATTTGTTGAGCATAGAAAGCGTCGGCCTTCCCGACCCAAAAATCTTGGAGGTATCAGGGAGAGCAACTATAACTCAAATTCTAATTGGTTTGTTGTCTTATCTAGTAAGGAAGATTTCCATGGTCCGAAGATGGGGGATTTCGCTATGGGTTCTAATCTAGAGACGGGTAATAGAAAGAAAGATGGTTCACTGAGCAGAAATAAGGGGAAGCAAATTATGACTAGGCCTCGAGGCCCATCAAAGCCGAAAACATCTGGCACTATTGTTATTGGGGAGAATCATGATAGTTTTGCCGGTCCATCTGTAGTGGGTAAGGTTATCACTTCTAAGCCTAGTCCAACCACACATATAGACCACGCTCTAATTAAGGAAGTGGCCCAGGTCATGCAGAAAACTTTTACTGTTGAGATCAATTTTCATCCTCCTAATCCAATCAATAGGGATGTTGTTCCTATAGGTGAGCATACTAGCGATCCCCCTGATATAGGTCCTGGGATGCCCCCACAAGGGGTAGTGTTGCCAACACCACTTACTTTTCTTAGGAACAATAATCATATGACCATGGAGGTGTCAGCTTCGCAGGAGGAAGAGATTATTCTTGAGACGATCATGGAAGCAACTATTGCAGGGCTTCCTGTTTAAGGAGACGCAAATAGCATGCAAGGATAAGTCGTGCGTAGACTATGAAACTTTCCAACTATTTCTTTTTTTATTATTTTAATTAATGTTAGATTACAACATTATCAGTTGGAATTGTCGCGGAGCAGGAAAGAAAGAGTTTCCAACTGCAACAAAGGATGTTGTGTGCTTTCATCAACCAACTTTATTCTTTGTTTTGGGAACTCATATTTTTGAGTAGCGAGCGGATGTTGTGTTTAAAGCTTTGGGGTTTGACTCTATTTTTAGAGTTGATACAATTGGCTTTCTGGGGTGGCATTTCGGCACTATGGAATTTTACCATCATTAAGGTCTCTATTCTCTATGTGCACCGCCAATGCCTCACTTTGCTAGTTGATGGGCGAGCATTGGGTCTATTATGTGGTCTATGCTAGTCCTGTTGAAAGTATCAAAGATGATCTTTGAAAGCATCTATGTTGTTTTTATAGGGCTGAAGCATAATAAGTGAAAGAGAAGAGAAAGCAAAGGTTTTGTCGTAGAACACCGTTATATTATTGAATAGAAACTTGTCAATTTATACAGGTTTTCTCTAATTCAAATTCAAAAATAAGATAAC
>JAOTAZ010000220.1:2043350-2054884 GCA_025629785.1 Erythroxylum oxycarpum | reverse complement strand
ATCAAGTGTTCTTGAGGTGTAAGCTTATGGATAAGCTAGACACATACAAAGGGTAAAGATTGAATGGATGATTTAGAGTGATCTTATATAAATGAAGTGTAAGTTTAAGTTTAATTAGACAATATGAATCATGAATTGAGAATGGGCATAAGGTGTGAATGTAGAGCATATACCCGAGATTGTCACTGAGCATGCATTGAATATGAAGTTGAAATCTAATGTGAATTATGTGTTATGTGATTGGGTGAGCCATCGAGGATGGTCACTCACTGAGTTCACAAAACTCACCCAAAATTTGCGATTATTTTTCAGGACTCAGAAAAATACTGCGTTAGGCAACGAGAGTATACTTACTGCATGCAAGGGAAAAATTAGAAGTTGGGATCAGTTCACGTCTGCAATAGGATTTTCCTATTTTTATATAGTTTATATTCCACAATTTCGGTACAATATGTATTTGAATATTTCTGTTTGTAATAAGTGGTGAAATATGGGAATCTTTTGTAAATGAGATTGATCAAATACGAATATTTATGTTTTGTAATAACTTTCCCAATTGGAAATGTTTGTAAGTGTTTTATATATGAAATGGGCCCAAATGGCCCAAAGTGGAATGGTTTGTAATTGATTATAAAGTATACGAATATTATGATTATAAGTGTTTTGTCTCAATAATGGGCCCAAGTGGAGAGTGAAATTTTAATGAATTGTGTACTGGTTATTTCGCGTAACTGAAAATGTTTATGAATGAAATTGGGCCCCAATTGGCTATTGAGATTATGATGATTGTATTACTATGATTAAAATTATTTATGAAATAAAAGTGGCCTAATTTGGAAATTGATTTCTTCATATGCTTATATTGTTTCCAAAAAAAAAATTATACTGACTTGTGAATGAGTGAGTGCCCTAGCATGCCACCTTCGCGGGCACGGACTCGGATATAATCATCGATGTCAGGTTCAGGTCTTGCGGTAGTGGGGTGCTACACTGAATCATCAATATCACAATTATATCAATTATCAACTCAGTATAGAGAAATCACGTTTAATCAAAACAATATGAATAAAACATATTTCTAATCAAGGTCACACATCTAGGTTACTTATAGTACACTCGAGTTAGTTATTGCCTCGTCAAATGAGCAATGTCTGGAAGGTGTTAGTTGATTTGTGCCTCTAAATCAAGCAATACACACATGTACACATTATTAACTTGTTTAATCAAATAAGTACTTAATCATACACATGTATATGTGTTATGTTCAATGCATGCTCAATTGATTATTCTAGGTATGTAACCTTATTCCCAATTCTTAATCATTTATACACAATTACTTATACATCATTTAGTTTGCAACTAGGTTTATGCTTTAGGTAAGTTTGATTACCCTAAATTCATCAATCATACATTCATCAATTCTTTCCAAGCATTAAATATTCACATAATTTCCTAATTCTCATTCAATCATACCTAATTCATTTCTTATATCCTTTGAATCACATTTACATTTACTTAAACATCTTCCCTATTTGAAGATCAGTTTATTAACACCTTTCTTTAACATCAATTCACCTTCCTTTTACTTCAACTTTCAATTCAATTAATTTAGATTAACAACCTATAACATACGGTTCATACATCAAGAACACAACATAACATATCCAAATTCTTCCATTAAATTCCAGCACAACCTTTTCATCAATGTATTATGTAATATATTCCTAATTCAAACAACATAAACTTTCTACTATAACAAGCCATAAAGAATAATCTTTCACTTACTTATTTAGCTCTAATTCCAGCTCAATACATCAAGTCAATTTTGTCTTAAATGTATGCAAGAATCAACACATGTTCACGATAACAATAGAATTATTTTCGGCTAGACAACAACAAAATGATTCTTTAACTATCTTATGAAGGGTAAAAGTTTGGATTATTGATGCAGCAATTGTAGGGAAAATTTAGGCTATAAGGTTTGAGAGGATTTCTGTGGCGTGTGAGAAGAAGAAGAGTGAAGAATGAATATAGCTGGGATTACACCTGTAGGAGCTTAACACCTAAAGTGCTAGGTGTCACCATCGTATATTGACATATGTCTATAGGCATGGTCTCCATTTGTCAAGTATATAAGCTGCCATATGTCACTTAATTACTTAGTCCATTTGTCACACAACCATTGCTTCCACTTGTCAATTAATAACTTATGCCAATTATCACTCATTCATCTATGCCAAATGTCACTCATTTATAGGTTTAATCATCCAAATTTTCCACTTGTCCATTTGTCTTACCATTTTGTATTTTTTCCTAGACCAAATGTACATTTTAATTCATCAATTTTCCAATTGTGCCAAGTTAATTCCAAAATTACCCCTTGTAATCAATCAAACCAAAATGGAAGGCATGAACAATACACAATTCATATAATGATCATTTAAACCTTTTTCATACCTTGAATAAGTCAATTGAGTGCATATACATTTTTTACAATGTGTGCTAAATCATAATTCAAGTGCGTATGCTATTGATATGCATATGACTGCAATGAATTTCATGAATTTTCAATATTTTAACTTCTATGCAATAGTCTATGGTTCTAATCCCTCGATTTGAAAAATTGACTATTACAATTCCCCCCTTTAAGACATTTCATCCTCTAAATTCTTACCTGATTGATTAAATAGATGGACTGTTTCCTCATGTTCTCTTCAGTCTCCCGTATAGCTTCTTCTCTTGAATGATTCCTCCAAAGGACTTTAACCAATGGGATCACTCGGTTTCTAAATTGCTTAGTGTTGGATCCTGCTTGTTTCCGGAACCTAACTCTTGCTCTAATCCCATAATTGTTGGATCCTGCTTGATTCTGAAATCCAACTCTTCCGAAAACATTAATTGAGTGCATTATCCTATAAGGTTATTTCCATAAACCCTTATTAGGCATTAATCCACAAGGGTGGTGAGCCTACAACAGTCAAGCATCAAAACATACTTATTAATTTAACTCAACCCTTTTCCAAGGAAGTCAAAATGAACATATACAACCGAAACTACCATTTCACTACTAAAACAACAGAGTTTGAAAAACTTTATTTACATATCAAAAGCCACACCATTGGCTTATTACAAAATACAAAATAGCAAATTGAAGCAATTCCCTTAGGTTCTTGGTCAATTGATCTCTTAGCTATCACCTGATGATGGGACAGAAAGGGGATGAGCTTTAAAGCTCATGGGTAGCAGTTTATAATGGAAAATAAGCAAAACCTTTGAAAACTTTTCTTGTCATAGAAAATTCTCATTGAGTTCATAAAAAATATGTTTCTAAAAAATTCACATCATGTAGTCAAATCTCAATCTACAAAACATGAATGCATCAAACTTGTTCACATAACGAAAAACATATAAGCATATCAGAATGGTTTGGGTAGATCCATAAATATGACGAACTACATAGTTCCACATATTGGTCCTATGTAGTCGTAAACTTAAGGGAGTTCATGAAGGAGCTCCATGCCACTAGCGGGCAGGCGGGAGAAGCCTTTAACTTGGTCAATGTGCACGTGACATTCTTGAAGGGGCCACCACAATCCCACATAACACTTATTTCATAACTTGTAAACTTGTTGCCCAAAATGCACTTTTTCGAAACTTGATTTTTTCATAAACATGAGATATTTCAAAAATCATTTATGAAAACCTGATTTCATAAACTTGTATCCTTTCGAAAAGAACCATTTTCAAAACCTTTTCATAAATTATCAACACAATTCATATAACAAATATATAGCAATTTCTCAATTGATTCAAGAAGCAATAAATGCAACACTTATGATGCAATTTAAATCATTTAACTTTCTTGATTCAAAGAAAACATTAGTGGCTTATTTACTCTATTATAAACATGTACCCACGTTGAATTTCTTGCTTATAGACTTGCTCAAAATGCCTATTCTCTTGTTCCTCTTGCCTCTTTTGGTCCCTTTATACAATAAAAAATCCCACTCAATAGGGTTTTCAATTGAAAGTCCCATAAAGCACAATCATTAAAATTGGTTCTAGAATACTTAAACCCAAACATTTTTCTAATCTCCATGAACTAAAATCCTTCCGAAAATCTAAAAAAGTTAAAATGATCTTACCTTCATTCTTCACCAAATGAAGGGATCTTTAGCTTAAAGGGAAGCTCTTTTCTTCCTTTACCTTTTTCCCATCTTGCATAGCTCCAAAATCTCTCTTAAAGACTCAGAATAATTAAACCCAAACTTGTTTCCTCTTCTTTCTCTCCTTCTCGTTTTCTCTTCATATTTCTCTCTCTTCTTCTTGACACTTCTCTTGTTTTTTTCCTTCTAATTTTCGTTCTTCTCTCTTCTTAAAATTCAAGACCATAATTTCTTCTTCCTTTTATGCCTTTAATGATTAAGAAAGGTCCCATTTGCCCTTCTATTTATGCCTTGCCAAAAATATCCTTAAACATTCTAACATAGCACTTTCTTCCATAAAATGTTCCCCCATTGTCTTAAGTTTCTAATGACACCCAAAATCATTAAATTTGGTTCAGTAATCTAAAAGTATTGCCACAAACATTTTCATACTGTTATCAGACTAAAATAGTACACGATACTTAAATTCCACCCAGCAATTGAAAGTCTCAGAGACTGAATTAGATTTTGATTTCTTCATACCATTTGTAGCTTAATGTCTCTAGTTTAGTTTGGAACCAGAATCATCTCATTTGGAGTTATACAGATCAAGATATCATCAAAATACTGATGCATGTTCAGTAAAATATCCAATTCATAGTCTTCTAATTGATACCCTTACTTTGATTCAAATAATCTTTTTCAAATCAACACCAAAAGCTATAACCTTTCATGGAGACATAAAAAGAAATTTGTTAGGAGTCTATTGTGAAGTAAATCACACGTTAGTATAGACTTTACGTTCAATATACAAAATGCACGAGAAGGGGGTTGAATTGTGTATCCTTTTTCTTGAATATATTCCCCTTTTAAATTTCTTTGAAAACTTGCGTTTTCAAAACTATTGAGTAAGAGTATCACGATGTATTGCAATTATCTTCTAAGTACTTGTATAAAACAATAGAGATTAAAAGTCGAGAGTTAAAGAGTAGAAGTTGACACAACAGTTTTATCTTGGTTTATCCTAAACCCTAGGCTACGTCTAGTCCTCAGAATCCTTTATGAGATTTCACTATTCTTCTCAAAAGTACAAATATTCTTTCCATAGTCTATAGGTCTCTTATGGCAAGTATTATTTCTCTCAATTAGCCTCTTCAAGCTCTTAGCTTTTCTTCTTTCTTATAGAAATATATTGAGAGCTTTGTTACAGAAAATGATAGCTCTGATGTTTCGCACAATAAATATTTAAAATTACTATCTAAAATTGCTAAGCTTTAAAATCAATAACTTTTTAGAATCTTTAACTTTTTCAGTCTTCGACTCCAACTCGTATTTATAGCCTTCTTCTTGAACCGCTTCTTTCTTCTTGTTTCATGATCTTTGAAGAAACAGTTATTTAGTTGAGTTCTGTAAATATCTCAAACTGATTATCCATCTGACATAGTATTGGGCCTTTGTCTTCATATCGCTTTCGTCTTAGTTTCTTTCGTCTTAGTTTTGCTTCTGCTTCATCTTATTTTCTTTTGTCTCACTTTCGCTTCCGCTTGGCCTTACTTTCGCTTTCACTTAGTCTTACTTTTGCTTCTGCTTTGTCTTAGTTTCTCTTCCGCTTCACCTTACTTTTGCTTCCGCTTCGTCTTACTTTCGCTTCTGTTTCATCTTAGTTTCTGCTTCCGTCTCACTTTCTTTCGTCTTACTTTCTAATATTATTATTATTTGATTTTCATCAAAATTATTAATCGTGAAGTCATTTTGACTTAACAATTTCCCCCTTGTCTGAGGCCCTGCAAGTACGGGTCACGCAAGTAAATAGGGAAGTAAGAGTATTGATCCACAGGGTAATCAAACCTCCTAATTGAAAACCTAAAGAAAACCCTTTTCAGCTGCCACGTATCTCTTCAATTATAATAAAACTCTCATTCAATTTTGGCGCTACGCCCAATTTGTGCTACAGTGCAATAACCTAATTAATTGCCGCTAGTCTTCGTGCCTCTGTTGTGTGCGTTCTCAATTAAAAATAACAAAACATCCCAACGTTTCCTCTCCAGCGTGTGTCGTTTTGTCTGCCATATGTGCTGCCGTTTTGAACTTGTGTCATGTGCTGCTTTTTTTTTTCCTTTTCTCCTTGCTTTAAAGTGTAATTTAACTTAGCCCATGTAAAAATTATGGACGTGTCGTGAGCAAATTTTTCGGTCTAATTTGTAACGAAACTCATGCTTTCTACCAAAAAATAAGAAAAATAAAACAAATAACAAACTCAATGAAAATAAATAAATAAACCTAAAAAATGCTACTAAAATGAATGAATAAATATGCAAAATAAATACAAATATGACCTAAATCTCTATATGAATTGGACTAAAGACCCCTTTTTGATGATAACAAATAATCATAGTTTTAGAAAGATAGTCGATGAGAAGATATACAAAAAAATTGTAAACTTTACTATCTTTTATACACTTCTCTTCTCTTCTTCTTCTTTTCTTCTTCTTCTTCTTCTTTTCTTCTTCTTCTTCTTTTTTTCTTCTCCTTCTTTTCTTCTTCTCCCCCTATCTTTCTCATTTTCTCCTTTCTCCGCTATTTGTTATTGATTAAAAATCATGACCAAAGATGCTTCATTATATCAGAGAACATTTGTTTCATTTCAGTGCAGAGTAACTTGAGGTCTTGTCACATATGCGCTACTTCCTTATGCAAGTCACCTACTGAGTCACGCAGATCATCAACCTTGTCATGAATTTCTCCAATTTCTTTCACTAAGACGTCATCATTCTTCTGTTGTACTACTTCAAAACCAATAGTAGTACTATATGCTTCTTAAGGTATGACATTCGGTTCAATGATTGTAAAAACAAGAGGTTTGAAAGATAAATTTCTTTCAAGGAGATCAAGATCATCAGGTCAGGGTAGTCTTGGAACTTGTTTTCCAAATAGGTGTAGTACATTTCTGATTGAAGACATAGACCTCAAGGGTCTAATGTGTATGATTAGGTGCATAAGGGTCTCTATATTGTAACTGATATCTCTAACTCTGATGGTTTTGTATTACCCTTCTATTATTCTCCCAAATACTTGAGAGGTTTCATTAGTGGTACGAAGTTCACAATCACACGCCTCAATTATGTTTCTCACTTCAGCATCAATCTGATCTTCTGTTAGATCACTTACAATCCCTTCTGGATACATTTTCTTCTTCTCCTTTTCTTCATTGCGAACAATGTAAGGTCTTGGCTGAATATCAAGTACAATATTTATCACTGTTCTTTTTTTTTGTGGGAAAATAGTGTATTATGCTTGGTCATCTGTTTTGGATATGGTTGTGATCTCTCATCTCGCAAAACACTATACAACCTTTTCTCTCCATCAATCAACAGATGTATGGTACGACTATTTACCAAGATTGGTTCAAATTATACTTTGACTAACTTTTTCAGGGGTTCTCTTATGATTATAGAGCTGCTACTCCTGACAGGTTCAACTTCTTCAATGATTTTCATTTTCAATCCTCTTTTCTCATTGGCTGAGAAGGATTAACCTGTGCTAGAATGTATTCAACTGACCTTTTCTTTTGTTGAACAATAGTTAGAGTGCTCTTTTTCTGATTGATTTTCTACTTTTTATTTTTTTCAATCAGCCCAAGAGATTGTTATTAAAGTTGAGATTGAGGCTTCTTCTTCTCAAATTCTAACTTCCTCTTAATCTCAGTCTCTTAAGCCAATTTTGCTGAATCTTCCATCAAAATTGAGACTAAAGATCTGGTTGCCTGCGGTGCTTATATTATAGAGTCTCCACCATGAGTCAACTCTTCACCTTTCTTCTCCTCTTGTTGACGCAGGGTTCGTAGTCTAGGCAACCTTTTTGCTTGCTTGGGTTTCTCCGAAAGGAGTGTCTCCCCTTTTCTCTTCAAGGTCACTTGTGTCTTTGTCTGTCGCACTTGGCTTTCTTCTTTTTGAGAAATCGCCTTAACTTTCATTGCATCATTTGAAGATTTCTTTAATCCTTCTGTATGCATTCTTCTAGTGGATTGAGATTTTGATTTTCTTGTGGGAGTTACTTTTTCACTCAAGCTTTGCTTAACAGCATGCTCCCCCTCAATCCTTGCTATCATCTTCAAATCTGTATCCTTTTTTTTCCTGATTCTTTAATACTATCCTACTAATAGTTGTAGAGCTGATGATGCTTTTATATTCATCTTCATCCTATTTCCTCTCTCAAGAAGAATTTCAGAATCGGTAGGGCAGTCGAGTCTTTCTTCGACTTTACCATGTAATTGAGGATTAGATATGGAAGATCTATGGGCTGGCGATTGAGTAGATGAAATAAGCATTGCTCATCTAACGTCATTACCAGATTCCTCTATCTTGTTCTTGGTATAACATTATGGAAGAGTAGCGAATGTAGAACCCTAGACTTCGGCACAAGACTTGAGGCCTTCTTCTCCTTTGGGTCACTGCATCCATATAGTTGTCAATTGATTTGAATCTTCTCCATGCTGTCTTAAGTCATCCATCTAGCTTTATGAGCGAGCTTTACTCTAACACATGGGCCTTAGTAGCCTTCTCCATTGACTTCAGTGTTATTATGACTGACAATCTATCCACAACTGATACTAAAGTATCTTCTACTACCTCCACATTATTCCATAAATCATATACTTCATTCATGTAAACTATCTCTTGAACCTGAAAGAAGTTCTTCCATCCGGCTGCTACAATCTCCTGTTCGATATCCATCTAGTCCTTTTTCAAGGACTCAAAATCAACAAGTCTTCTACTAGTCATTGATTGCTCCATTTGTATCTGTAGTCAACAAAGAGCTAAATGCACAAATGTATTTCTCAAAGAGGAGAAGTTGGTTTTTGAAGTTGAGAGTGTGAGCAAAGAGAGTTTGATATCCAAACAGAGTAATGAAATGTTTTGTTGAGAGTTCTTCAAAAGTCGATGTCAGGGTATGTCAAGAGTGTGCTAGAGTAGTTGGTATTCTTAAGGCTTTGAGAGGCTTTCCCTCCAAAACTTTCTTATGATAGAAGTTACTGTCTGTAACTTACTGTTACTGTTACCTTGAGCTCTTACAACTTTTTATCTTTTTATCTAAGAAGACCATTTGGGTTATGACGTGTCAGACGGTTGATCACCCAATATTACTATGTTCAAGTTTTGTCTGATTTCTTTGAATCTTTTTTCACTCAATGGCTTAATGAAGATGTCTGCCCATTGATAGTTCGTCTCAATAAACTGTAGGCTTACGATCTTCTTCTGAACGTAGTCTCATAGGAAATGATGTCTAACTTCGATATGCTTTACCCTTGAATGTTGTATTGGGTTCTTCGATAGATTGATAACACTTGTGTTGTCACAGAAGATTGGGATTTGATCTTCATATATTGAATAATCTTCTAACTGGTACTTAATCCACAACGTTTGTGAGCAACA
Source organism: Erythroxylum oxycarpum (assembly GCA_025629785.1). Classification (NCBI taxonomy): domain Eukaryota; kingdom Viridiplantae; phylum Streptophyta; class Magnoliopsida; order Malpighiales; family Erythroxylaceae; genus Erythroxylum; species Erythroxylum oxycarpum. Next base: position 2,045,307 of record JAOTAZ010000220.1, on the reverse strand, counting down.
ACTTGTGACTGACATATACTCAGCTTTTGTAATTGTTAAAGCAATTGAGCTTTGACTCTTACTAGACAAAGAAACTAGGTTGTGGGCAAGGAAATGACATCCTCCACCTGTACTCTTTCTATCAATCCTATCTCCAGCGTAATCAGCATCACAGTAACCAATTAACCTTAAATCTTTACCTTTCTCATACATTAAGAAAAGATCAATAGAACCTGATAGATATCTCAAGATTCTTTTAACAACAATATAATGAGACTCTCTAAGATCTGCTTGAAATCTTGCACACAAACAAACACTAAACAAAATATCAGGTCTGCTTGATATAAGGTAAAGTAAAGAACCAATAATTCCTCTATAGAAGGTTTGATCAACCTTCTTGCCAGATTCATCCTTAGATAAAAAGTTTGAAGGATGCATAGGAGTTGACATTGGTATTACTTTTTCCATAGCATACTTAATCAAAAGTTCCTTGATATATTTCTGTTGATGAATAAAAAACTTTTCTTCAGTTTGCTTAACTTGCAACCCAAGAAAGAATTTTAATTCACCCATCATGCTCATTTCAAACTCATTCTTTATCAAAATTTCAAAACTAGTACATAGCTTTTTAGGCGTTGCACCAAAGATAATATCATCAACATAAATTTGAACTATAACGAAATCATTTTTAATGCATTTTCTAAATAACGTCTTATCTACGTGACCTCTACTGAAATCATTATTAATTAGAAAAGAACTCAGATGATGATACCAAGCTCGAGGAGCTTGTTTCAATCCATACAAAGCTTTATGAAGTCTATAGACATGGTCTGGTTTCTTAATATCTTCGAAACCAAGAGGTTGCTTTACATAAACTTCATCTATAAAACCATTCAGAAATGCACTTTTCACATCCATTTAAAATAACTTGATATCATAACAGACAACATATGCCAACAAAATCCTAATAGCTTCTAATCTTGCTACAGGAGCATAAGTCTCATTGTAGTCTATTCCTTCCTACTGATTATAGCCTTGTGCTACTAATCTCTGTTTGTTACAACTCACTCTACCTGGTTCGTCTAGTTTATTCTTAAAAACCCATCTAGTTCCTATGATGGAATTTTTAGAGGGTATGGGAGCTAAAGAACAAACTTTATTCCTAGTGAATTGATTTAGTTCCTCTTGCATAACTAAAATCCAAGCTTCATCTTGAAGAACTTCATCAATTTTCTTAAGCTTTATTTCAGAGATAAAAGCTACATTCGCTTCTCTTCTGAATTTGGACCTAGTTATCACACCTTCTGAGGTCTCTCCTATAATCAAATCTTCTGGATAAGAACTCTTATATCTCTAATCCCTTTTCAGATCAAGCATTTCAAGAATATCTTCTACTTTGTCTAAAGGATTATTTGATGGTGACATATCTTTTCTATCAACTAAGGGTACTGATAGGGTTTCATTATTAGTATCATCTCTCTTATTTGGTTGAGAACTATCATCAAACTTGATATGAATAGTCTCCTCAACAGTCTTAGAAGTAAGATTGTAAACCTTGTAAGCTTTCGAAGATAATGAATAGCCTAGAAAAATTGTTGGGACCCGATCTCAGAACCGAACCCCAACAGCAAAAACGGAAAACAGAAATCGCAATGAATCGGAAAACAACGAAACAAAACTAATGGATCGGAAAGATTGGATAACCAAAACGAAAGCGAACGCGGAATCATAAGGCGAAAATCGAAGGAATGGATTTCGAAGCAAACTAAATCGGTAAATAAATCAAAATCGAAGCAAACAAAGTGTTTAACCGAACCGAATAAAATTGTCCGACATCCGGTAACTCCTCGCGTGTCGCATTGGAAACTATAAGACTAATCCGAAAACCGGTATAATTTGTTTTCTTTCTCATAACATTTATTCCTTTTCATCTTTATTCAATCTTATTCAAAAACAAAACTAATCCATATTCAATTTC
>JAOTAZ010000220.1:1579745-1598091 GCA_025629785.1 Erythroxylum oxycarpum | reverse complement strand
TTTATATGTAAAATGACTTATAAGAATATGATTTTAAAAAAAATTATAAGTGTATAAATATTATAAATCTTAGTATTTCGTTAAATATTCTTATAAGAATTTAAATTATAGATATTTAATTCTACAAAAATTAAGTTTATAACTTTAATAAAAATGTATAGAACATTTAATAATAATCATCATCATCACCGTTATTATCGTCATATTGATATTTATTATTTAATTTAAAATTATTTGAACTCTTAATTTAAATTGAGTAGTAGAATTAACTTGTAAATATTATTCAGAACTATAATCATTATTAGAAATTATACTAGTAAACATATAAACTCAAAAATATTGAATTGAAATCAGTGCATCAATGGATTGGTTTAAGTTAAAGCTTGCATTCTTCCAATTGCTAATTAGAATATCATTTTTAAGTTAGATAATAAAAAGATAAAAATGTAGCAACAAAGGGGAACAATGTGATCACATACAAATAATAAGAAATACATAAACCAGATATATAAAGATATAAGGAATCACATAAAACAGACAACGACAAAGACAAAGGCTTTTATATAACATGCAAGCGTGGCCACTCCCATCCCCATTAGTCATTGGTTTTATGGTCATTGCAAACAGCTATTTGTTTGCTTAAAAATGCTCCTATGTTGGAGCTTTTCATAAAAGAGCTGATTGAGTCCAATCAGCCAGTCCAATCAGCTCATAACCAAACACTAAAACAACTTTTTAATATGGTCAAACCTCTAAAAATGAGTCAATCAGTTAAAAAATAGCTTATCAACTGTTTACCAAACACAGCCTTTGTTCCTTTCTTTATGAAAAAGAATTCCGGTTAAATTACCTTTCCCATTTTGCTTTTACTTCTGCAAGAAATATGTAGTTTCTGGCCTTTTAGAGGACTCTCAAAGGTCCAAGCAAATCTCTCATCCCACTCTGGATTAGGACCAATTCACACAACCTGAGAAGTTAACAGGCATAGGTCAGCACAGCAAAAACTTGCGAACATTACAAAGCTGATAACACTTTTTGAGTTTCAACCTTGATTGAAGGTTCTTCACTTATTGGGGATATCTCTTGCTCTCCCTGATCTTGAATTTCCCTTAATTCTTTACGATAACTCTGCGGATCTTTACTAACAACTTTGTCTAAATAGCCTGATTGATATGCTAAAAGAGCTACTCCAGCAACAACAGTACTTCCCACCACGATAACACTATTCAAATTACTCTCCCCCCCTCAGTTGTTTGGCTATCAGAAACAGGTTTTGGTGATTCATGTCCTCTGGAGGTAAGTTGAAAATTGCTTCTTACGCCCCAAATCAAGAACAAACTAAATGTTAGTGTCACCAAGTACCAACCCCAGAAGCTAATAACAACATATTCACATCCTCTGGAAAACAACAAAACCATTTTCTTTCATCTTATCTTACTTCCAATTCATCAAACAACCCAAGATCCAAACTAAAAGAAACCCAAAAACACGAGATAAAGAATAATGTTACAGTACGTTTCAAAGATAAACTATGCGGTCAAATAGGAGTGTGATCCATGAACACGCGCTACAAATACACACCTGATATGTGGGCTGCCTCAGGATTCTCTTAATTGATCGACGAGACGCAAACTCCAAAACCGACCTGAAAATCCGCGGAAAAAAGAGAAAATTAAGTTCCAACAATGCCCGTTAACGCTGAATTGCATACAAGTGACAATACATAGAAGAGTGCGTGTACCTTCTAAGCATTGATTTGAGTGAAAGCTTTGATTTTTGGTACGGGAGGATATGGGTTACGATTGGAGCTTCGATGTTTGATAAAATGACTAATAGAGAGTGGCCGATGAAACAGTTGCGTCCCCACGAGGGAACAAACGGTCCAGATCTCGCGCCTCTCCAGTTTACTATCATAGTTTGTTATTAAAATTATTATTTTAATAATATATTAAATTTGAATAGATTTAAAATTAAAAAGGCCAAACTATGATCTCAAAACCTATGTATGAGCTTAAGACGAGATAGCATAGTCAGCGTGCTTCTTCTCCTTCTTCTTCATCGTCTTCTTCTACTAAACGCAGAAGATGGGTCACAACAAAACCAGAAAATTCAAGACACACCACTCAAATCGTGGGCAATCGAGTAGGACCAACGTGCTTGACAGGTGAGTCGTAAGATTCTTCTTTTTCTTCAGAATTTTAAATTCAATTTAGCTGTTTTCACTGAGCTATAAGTTCGTGGAATTGGTTGTTGCAGGGAAGATGAATCTCTCCCCAATGATCAAGGTACCGATTCTTCAATCTTCTTACTGGGTTGTATATGGGGTATCGGTGTTTTAGTGATATGTGTTTACCAGATGTTTGATGTATTGTTGCAATGGCGATGAGTTTATAGTTTTTACTTATAAGAGTTGCATTTTATTTGCGATGATTATGCAGCTCCGGAAGAGGAAATAACAGCTCCGAAAATTCAGCTTGCTATGTGGGTACGAGGAAATTTTCATACTTATGATAGTTTGTTGACATTTTCTATTTAGTTATTGAAGTGATATGAATTTATGCCCCTTTTGTTCGGTTCAAATGTTTAGCATGGAGCTGAAAGGGTATCTTGTTTTGTTTCAGGATTTTGGACAATGTGACTCAAAAAGGTGCACGGGGCGCAAACTTTCAAGATTTGGTTTGTTGAAAGAAAGTATCTGCTATATATATCTTTTATATATAGCTGAGAGTGTTTATTGTGCATCTTCTGTTGACCTGAATGTGTTAGTTTGCTTGTCTCGTGTGTGAATCATTTTATTCGGGCAATTGGGGAACATCATACTTGAATAAAGAGTAGTATGCATGCCATGATAACATCTTTTTATCATTGGATTTTACCATTTGAAGATGTCATTCATGGTGTAAAAATCATCATTTGTCTTTCCTTTCTTTAATTACAAGCTGAAGAGAGAGTGAAAGTGTGATTGCAGTGGCAGATCCAATTTTAGAGCAAGAAAGATATCCTTTTTGATAAATAAGAAATTTAAGGAAATATCCATTTTAGGCAAAACATTTGCTATTCTGAAAGTTGAGATTGCAGAGGTCAATTAGCAGGTTTGAAAATCCAAACAAAGTCCTTTATTCACTTATCTACATGACAAAGGGTCTACTGGATAAACTCACCTATGCTCTATGCATTAAAAGCTTTTCTTCTTGTATGAAGATTATTTCACACTTCATGCCAACAATCTTAAAATGTTTTATGCAGGGGTTGCGGGTCGGTAGTGGTTTTGGAGGTGTTGTCTTAAGGTAATAGAACTATCCTTTTGTTGTTCTTATAACTTGTTGTCGTGACTCAGTCTTATGATAGTGTAACAGATGTCATTTGATGGGAATCATAGGATAAAAGGGGATAGACGGCTTTTCAGAGTACTTGGCTTCTATCTCTGGATTTATATTGAATCAATCTACTAGGCATGCTTGAGCTCAAGCAAATGCAGCAACATAATATAAAGAACTTCTCTGGGATTTGTATGAGACAAAATTTATTTTGGTTAACAACCAATTACTTGCTTGCAGGGTTTAACGATAGCTTTAATTTTATGCCATAAGTATTTAAGTGCTACATTCATTTGAACTTTTGAAAAATTCATAACGCTGGGTAATTGCCACTGTTTTGTTGTGTTGTGTATGAAATTCCACTATGGTCTGAGTAGGGATTTTTTATTCCTCATATTGACACTAGGGTATCTCTGATGGCAGTCCTGTTGGAACCCAGTGTGTCTCTAAAGAAGATTATAGCTTGCTGAAGAGGAAAGGATTAGCTGTTGTTGATTGCTCGTGGGCGCGTTTGGGAGATGTACCTTTTGTGAAGCTGCGTTGTGCTGCTCCTCGGTTATGTATGAATTTAAATTCTCTTAAGATCATATGTGTTGGGAGTATCACAGGTTTCAAATGTGTCAATGCTATTTCACTTCCATGTTGTGAAAATAATTTGTTTCCTTACCCCTCATTTCTTTTTTTGGTTGATGTTGTAATCTAGTGCTTGATAAAACATGAAAAGCAAAAAGAAAAAGTACTAAAAAATATATATAAATCATATTATTTAGATGTATCTTAAGTGTTGTGATAATGCGTTCATATTTCCTTGTTCCGTTGAAACTGTGCTATTGTTCTATACTATCTTCAGTAAACAGCAGTCATTATCTGTTGTTTTTGGTATTGGATGGAATAATACATGACAGGTATGAAGCAAATAGGAAATGGTGCATGCAGTTATGTATGATGATGGCTGGTGGCTCAAGAATGAAAAACTGATACCATTTTTAACCCATAAAAATCACATGTTTGAATCTTAGAAAGGACAGCTTATGTTTGAGGGAAAAGTATTATGTACATTGACCTAGCGAGTACCTTCTTCAGAGTTATATTTTTCTTTTGAAATTGCAACGTGCTAGTATGAAAGAATGGAAGATTTTCAAACTATTGGTGATTGTGGGATTGATTTCATGCTCTTTCGATATTCATTTGCAAACTAATTTTCATCCTTAAACTGTTAGTTTTAACTACCAGTGCACTGATCCTGCTTTTATAATCTTTCAGCACCTTAGCTTGTTAATCTTTAGTGGCATACATTTCATAACAGCTTTCTTGTGAACTCTATTGTCTTTAGTTCTTGCATTTTGATTCATTTTATACTTTTGTCGTTAGACTAATATCAGTATCATCATTATTGCAACTGATCAATAGAGCATGATTTTTTTTTTTGCATGAACATAAACTGCTTGTTGCTCTGGGTTTTAATTTCGTTTGTTGGGAGTGGCATCTAACTTAAGTCGCCTGATTCTTGCAAATTTAGGGTTTACCGAGTGATTGCTTTCTTTGGGCTGTCTCTGTTAGATTGACAATATGGTTTGAAATGCAGTACCATGGCTTGTAGCAGCAAATCCAGTAAATTATGGTCGGCCGTGTGAGCTATCTTGTGTTGAGGCATTATCTGCAGCCTTAGTTATATGGTACCTGTCTAACCATCCCTGAATCTTAGTATTCAACTAATTCCATTGTGAACTTCTTTTTAGTTAGTTTTATATTTCTTCCCTTTTGCCTTTTTTAAAAATGATTAATGAGTAATCAGAGGCCATCGAGCATGTCATTTGGTCTTTAGTAGAACCCTTTTTTACTGCTAGATGTGTATATAAGTGAAGCTAGGATTGATCTCTATGTTGGAAGTTCTTGGTATAGCTGCATAACAACTATAACTGCTGTTGGTCAGAAATATTTAGCATAGGATGAGGGTGTCTTCAAAACCCAAGCCCGTCCCAAATTTTCTTCCTTAACTCCCTTTGCAGTTATCTGAACTGCTTCCCCAAGTTCTCTAAAAGAGAAAACTCAAAGAGAAACAAATGAAATGATTTCAGCTGCGTTTGATGTCCATGCTATTATATTGTACCGATGAACTATATTCCTATGTCAGTTTTTTCAAGTGTTGCTGTTAGTCTATTAGTTTTGCTTAGATCTCCTCCTCTGTGCTGTTATTCTTTAATATTATTTTGTCAAGTATTCACACTAATAAAGTAAAGCAAATTATATGTTCTTTAACATTTATATGGACAGTGGGGAAGATGAAAGTGCAAATCTGTTGCTGGGCAAGTTCAAATGGGGTCATGCTTTCCTGTCCCTTAACCGGTACCTTCCATATTTCTATGTTTTTAGCCTTTGCAGCATGTAACATGAAAGGGTTTGTCTGAAACTTCAAATTAAGTTTCAAATTCTCTCTCTTTGAGGTTTGTAACATGAATAGATTTTCTAAGAACTCCAAATAGTGTTCAATACTTACAAAATTTTCTTGGATTCTCATGTATTTTTCTGTTGTATTTCTATGAATTATTAAATTGAGAATTATTCTCCGGTTTTTGGTAAAGAAATTTTAAAGAAGAAAAAATTGTTGTGGAATTTTTAGCAAAATGACTGAGCTTCTACCCTGCCTTATTTTGTCTGCTGAGGCACGGAATTTGGGTTGGAGCACCCTGTTCCATATTAGGGTGTTCCAACCCTATTCTAGTTAATCTGGTCTACACATTTGTGTGGACTTCACGTAAATGTGTGGATGAGATTTAATAGAATAGGGTTAGAACTGGTTAACTGGAACAGAGGATTTGATCCCCAAAATTTGTTCATTGCATTTTATTTGTTACCATAAACAATCTTGTTGGTTTATGATCTTACAAACTGCTGCTTCCGAATTATTATTGTTTTAACTTTTCAGAAATGAAATGCATCACATCTTTTGAATTCTTTTATTTCTATTGCAATTCTTTTTGTGTTCATAATGTAAATAGTTCAAACTCTTCTTCATCTTGGTCATGTTGTTCATATGTATGCAGGCAACTTCTCAAGGCATACTCTGATTGTCAAAATAGTGCTGATATTATTTCTGTCCAAAATGCTTGGCTTTCTCAACAAAACCAGGTTCCAAAGTGTGTCCCAGAAGTTGAAGGTGCAGTACTTTTGCTTTAGTGAAACCAAATCTCTCTTCCACTCCATAAAGTCGTGGGCTCAATAAGCAAATTAACAAGATACAAGTGTTTGCATTCGGTTAATCTTTTTAATTCCTTGTCAAAAATTTTCATTTATGTGAAATCATACCATTTTTTTTTTCTTGAACATAAAGTATGTCGTTGAAGCTTGTATCTGTTAGCAGATGACAATACTATCCATGTCAGTTCATCATGTCTTGTTTCTTTCACAACTATTATGCTTTCGGTATGGAAATCGTGTTGCTAGTCGATATCTTGTTACTTTTTCCTCAATTCATAAAGATCGGTGTTAACCTTTCTATTCTGCAAGTTGATTTTTGATTCTCACTTACCAAGCTTTTCTGGTGATGTCCAGAGTATCTGATCATCTATTCTTCTCTGCTTTCCTACATTGAGCTATAACCAGTTAGATGAAAATCATCCCAGTATTTCCCTGATATTAACCTCTTTTGGGCAGCCACAGAAAAAGAAACAAGTGAAGATGAAGGTTCTTCTACAAATTCTGAAGACGGGCTTCCGCCACTTGAAAGGAACATGAATCATTTGAACTTTCAAGAAAGTGACGACGAAAGCGAGTAGCTAGAATCTTGTCTTATGTTTGAGTACGTGGTGACACGGCTGCAGGAGTTCACAACTTACAGCTATAACGAACATACAGAGAGCAGCCAACACCATACTAGTTTACAGTTCTGGAAACTGCATGTAAATATATGACCTGAAGTGGGATTGTTTATTGATATTTTGACCAAGGTTTTAGCTCTTCAAATTTAGAATCTATTTCACTCTTGTCGTAGGCCTCTCTAGATCATGCTTATAAACTCTGATGACTGGAATTTTATGTTTCTTACTTCTGGGCTATTGTAGTTCTTAATAGCAAAAGCAAAGGTAAGCACAGGAAGCCAATATGGTGTATACTTTCTCACTATGGTACATTTCCTTTGATCAGATGCTTCAAAATTAAGACTTTGGAATCTCATGTATGCATTAAGCAGACTTTTAAGGGCTACAAAAGACTTTGGAACGAATACCTTCTTCTTTTTGTGCTTAAGATACCAATAAACTGTGCTAGTTCGGCTTAAAATCTAATCTAGTTTTGAAAAGATAAGCCTAAGCCTGAGTTTGATTAATTGGATTTGGGTCGGAGTAAGTTGAGTCATGACAAGTCATGAATTAGATCTGATTAGATTAAGTTGAGTCGTGACAAATTTTGTATTAGATCTGAAGTTTGATCAAATTATATTTTACTTATTGAGTTCAACCAATTAGATCTTTTTGCCAAGTTATTAGTCACCCTAACCCTTAAGGGCTAATTACCTATTCACGTTCATTCATACAATGAAACATTAATTTAGTGGGAATATTAAAAAGACCCTAAAATTAGAAACAGTCTTTTTATTATATAAAGGTAAAGTTGCATACGATCAAATTTTTCTAAACTTCGCTTTATTACGAAACTTCGGATTAGATGTGACCATAATAATAAGAAAGGCCTCTAAAACTTCATTAGATATCCAGGGTTGAGAGTTGAGACACACAAGTGTAAGGGTATTTTGGGCATTCTGGAGAGGAAAATCTGCAATGCAAATTCGTCATCCACTCTTTTAAGTTTTACCGGTCGTGCAGACACTAATTTACCACCACACCCTCCCCAAAACCCTAACCCCCAAATTACAAATGATAAAGATTAGATTTTCTCCTCCTTGATTTTTCTCTATCGAAATTAAGCAAAAAAATAAAATTCTTTCTCTGGGCTTTCGTCTTTATTGAAAGAAACCATCTTCCGTTTACTTTTTCTCGCTCTTTCTCTGTCGTTTGTTTGTTTTCCAGGAAAATAAAACTTGCGTTTTTGGTTCTTGAATTCGGGGGGTCTTTTTTGGAGCTGTCAAATAATTATCTGTTTGGGACGGTTTTTTGTTTTGTGATTTGTTTTCTCCGTGGCATTTGGTTCATCGATCTCTAATGGCCGGTTTTGTGTTGTGAAATTTAGGGTTTCGCACTATTTGTTCTTCTAACTTTTTTTCTCCTTGCGTGAGCCTCCTGGAATCGAACTCAGAGAGGTATTGCTTTTTTAGTTTTAATATTAATTTCATTCTGGATTTTGCTGTGCGCTGTTTCTACTCATTGTTCTTTTTTTTATTTTTTGCATGTTTGGGTGTTTTACGAATTTGGGTTGTATGAAAACTGAGCTGCTTGTTACTCAGCTAGCATTTTGTTTATATTTTTAATCTCCTTCGGATTTGGAATACTACTCTGATTTATCTACATTGAAGCTGGTTTATATACAAATTTAAAAGAGAGAAGGGGACGTTTTTCAAATGTGAACTGTAAGTGCGTCGATCACTTTGAAATGGCGTCGATCACTTTGAAATGGTTAAACGAAACTAGCGCGATCAAAGAAGAAGGATCTTTCTTTCTGGGAAAAGCATTTTGTGGTTTTCTGATAAATCAGATGGAACATTTTAGGAAGCTCGTGTGCTTTTGAGCAGGATGTGATGATTTTTCAGTGTTAAAGCAGGGTTCTTTTGTTTTTTGTTTCGTTTCTGATACATGGGGAAAAGGAAAAAGAAACAATTCACATTTTGTGAGTGGGTTTATGAAATTCTCCTCCACTCTTCTCTTCTAAAGATGCTTTTGATGATGTTGTTTGTTTTCAATTTCTTCATTTTTGCACCTTTCACATTCCTCTTGGAGAAACGTAGTTGTTTAAACAGCTCATTAACTTATCTTCCCTGTAAGAATGCTTTGTAATTTGGTTGCGATTTTGTGCTGTGACCTTTCTTTCGTTAATTGCTTTTTGTGCATGTCATTTTATTCCTTCACCTCTGGTTATCAGAAGCAGGTCTGTTTTTTAGCTACCTAGATGGGTGAGTGGAAAGTGATTGATTTCCACCCTTTTCCTTTATCTTCCTATTTTCTGAAGAGTCTGTATGGTTTGGATGCTTTCTGTAAGTAGCTGATTTTGAGTCAAATTTATGTTTTTAGGTTGTGAATGTGATATTAGTTTGAAAAGATGTCATCTCGATACCCGGTACTTGGCAATCGACCAATAGATCAATGGAAGGTTACAGAGTTGAAAGAGGAGCTGAAAAGGAGGAAATTAACAACTAAAGGTTTGAAGGATGATCTAATAAAACGCTTGGATGAAGCTCTTCATGTTGAGAGGGAAAATGCTACGAAGGATGCAAATAATGGGATAAATTTTGAGTCCCATCCTGAAATTGTAGATCAATCGGAATCAGTTTCTGTTGTTAGTAAGAAAGTTGATGGGGTTGGTGATGCCTACAAAAAGGAGGAGATGTGTAATATTCCAACGAAGAATCACCAGATTGACATCAATGATAGCTTAGAAACCATGGATCATGGAATAGTTCAAGAAGATATCGCATGTGAAGGAGAGCTCAGACCTAACACAAGTACAGTTGAGACCAGTGTTACAGTTGCGGAGAATGTGGGTTCTGAAGTGGCTGTGGACACTAGCATTGCAATTAAAGAGAAGGTGGTTTCTGATGTGGAGATGAGTGGGCAAATTGCACAAGGTACTGGAACACAAGAAATTTTGGGGATTGATGATTCAAAGCCCCAGCTGGAGAATATGGATACAAAGATCCAGCTGGAGGATGAGAATTTGAAGTCCCAGATGGAAAAAGAGGTTTCGAAGTCCCCACTAGATATTGAGGATTTGAAGCCTGAATGCGAGGATGTCATGCTTGACCCTTCTGCAACGGGAAACCAGGTATCTGAGGTCAGCCCTAATTTAGGGTTTCAAGTAAAATCTGATTCTATTTCTACTGATTCTCTGTCAATTAATGAAAAGATAGAACTTAAGGATAATATAAATGCTGGTAATGTCAAATTAGAACTAGATGTTGTTAAACCAGAAATTGCCAAACCGTTATCAGATAATGTTGTCCCTGCTGGTGGTGAATCACATCCAATGGATGTTGAAGAGCCACAAGAGAATCCACCATCTTTTGATGAGAAAGACACCATCAGTGGTGCAAATGCAGATATGAACAAGAAAAATGATAGCATAGAAATCATAGATTCAGAAAAGTTAAATTTGGACAGAAGTTCTTGTGATGACTCTTTGGAGGATGATGTACTGGAGAGTAAGCCGATTGATTCAAAGTATGATCCTGATGAAGTTGGAGACAAGACTGAGAAAAATGAAGTGATTACTGGGATGGACAAAAATCTTGCTGAAGGTGTTGGAAATGACTTATGTACTGGGCAAAAAGTACATGACGATGGCAACATTCTCTCTCCTGCACCACTGGAGAAAAGAAAATTTAATGGTGAGCTATGCGTTCTTGATTTCTCTCTGGCACCTTATTGACCCTGACAGATTTTGTTAATATATATCCTCTGCTTTATTGACATTCTTTTTCTCTCAATTTGCTTACAGTTTTACTTTTGTTGCAAAATGAATTGTGCGATATCAACCAATGGTCTTGAATTCTTTCATGATCGGTGATCCACTGGAAAAGGGGAATGTTGATCTTTTTAGTGGCAGATATTTTGTGTGATTCATATAATTTTAGATGGTACCAATAGCATTATACATTTGAGTCTAATGTGAGCTATAAGTGCTTATTGCCATGGAGATAATTTCTATTGTTCTATGGAGAGACAGGGCATTTTATTCCGGTTGACACACAGAAAATCTTTTTAAGCTAATTCTATTTGCAATTTCAAGCATTTAAGTTATACTAGAATTTACCATACTTTTTCTCGTTACTTATATGGTCTCTTGATTTTGGTTGTTCATATTGTTCCAAGTAACCTGGAGTTGTGACCAGGTACTTTGTTTGACTGAATGTCATTTATAGGTAAAGAAAATGTTGGAAATGAGCCTTTAAAGAGGCAGCGCAGGTGGAATTCTGAGAGCATCAAGACTTCTGAAACAGAAACTGCTGATGTTGCACCCACCATTACGCCTAAAGATGCAGTTCAGTCTGCAGCTACGAGAGAAGTTTCCTCTCGATCTAACTCTTCAGTTAGTGATGATACACCCAAGGAGCGAGTTGGTAAGTTGTTATTTTTCACATTTTAATAAACTTTAGTGGCATTTCTTTTAATAGCTAGTAATGCCTTGCTCTATGTCTTTTGTTTTTCAGTTCCACCGTCGCAAAACCCTCCAACAAATTCTCTCAAGATTGATCGATTTCTTCGGCCTTTCACCATTAAAGCTGTCCAAGAACTTCTAGGAAAAACTGGGACTTTCACCAGTTTTTGGATGGATCAGATTAAAACCCATTGCTATGTTACTGTAAGATCTCTCTCCCTCTCTTTGTCTCTGCAATTACTTGTGGCAGTGTGGTAGATTTATGGAATCAGCACATTTGACCTTTTCTCTGTAATGACACTTGTGAGAGTGCAAATTTTCTTGGAGAGTCTGTACGTTGCTTTGAACTTGTCATTGATATAAGAAATTATGTGATCCAGTATTCTTCTGTGGACGAAGCCATAGAAACTCGAAATGCTGTATACAACCTACAATGGCCACCCAATGGTGGACGCCTTCTGGTGGCTGAGTTTGTTGACGCTCAAGAAGTAAAGATGCGTGTGGAAGCTCCTCAGTCTCAGACTACAGCTGTTACACCTAGTGCTCCTGCTGCTCCATCAACTTTGCAGGCCCAGCCCTCACCGCGCCAGGTTTCCAGGCAGCAGCCTCTACCCCATTCTCCTCTTCCACCGCCACCGCCACTATCAAACCCACCAAGTGCTAAGGAAAGGCTTGCTCGTCCATCACCCCCATCACTCAAGAAGCAGGAGCCTCCAATTGTTACCCTGGATGACCTCTTTCAGAAGACCAAAGCCACCCCTCGAATCTACTATCTTCCATTGTCAGAAGAGCAGGTTGCAGCAAAGCTTGCGGAGCGTGATGGAAACATCAAGCAGTAGGGATCAGGCTATTACTTACCTACGAGGCTGCTCTTAGGAATTTGTTATGGTTGTCCAGTTTGTTAGATAATGATATAGATTAGTATCACATAATTGCGTCTTTGCAGGTATGCAGGTGTTGCTTCTAGGAGGGAATTGGTCCAGCCAAGCCAAGAGATGGTCTATAGTGAATTTAGGTCTTTGACGACGGGGTTATATTATGGCTTTAAGTTTTCTTTAGCAAAAAACATATTTGCACCCAGAGCTCTATATCTCACTAAATTCTCCACTTGTGTGTACATATTTTTCTTACAAATTGCAGAACATAGAACTTTTCCTGGCTTAAATTGGTGGAACATGTTGCTTTTTTTCCAGGCATGCTCAGATCTGTATGCGAGTTTGATAATCTGCAAAAGATGCTTCTTTAAAAATCTTCTGACCAAAGTTGAAAAGTGATTAGTTTTTAGGAACAGATCAAATCAAGTGCAATATTACAAAACATGATTGCAATTTGAATAATAAAGTCATGATCTTTATGTTTTTCTTATCAATTATCATCAAGAACTCCAGGTACGATTCATGGTTATTAGTTTTATGCCCTCTAGTAGATTCTGCGGCTGAGACAAGTGTCAGACATTGGAAAGACAGACATTAAACTGTAAAATATAACAAATTAGGTTCGAATGATATTTTCTCTATGTAACATTAACAGCGCCGTATTTAGCCAATAGAGACTTTTGATGTTTCATGGTCTGCCCAATTTTGACCGGACCTCTTTAACCTCCTTTGCCTCTGCTGCTTCTCTCTCTGCCACTTCTTTGACTAAAGACACGTTCTTTCTTGGATACGCGTCTCTTTCCCAGAACTTTCTCTTCTTGGGTTCGTCAAATTTCATAAAGCCCAGCTCTTTGATTCGCATTGCTTGTCTATCAATCTGTTTCTAGCTTTCTGCTACCCTTCACACCGTCGTTTTGGTTTTGGTTTTTTTTTCTCACCTTTCAAATTTCAGGATTCGGTCTCGTGAGAGCTGTTGTTTATGTGTTCAATTAGGGTTTGTCCCTTCCCTGCATTTGTTCCGAATTCAGTTGATTACCTTCTTCTAGGGGGTAATTAATATTGTCAGACAGTTGCTAGCATCTGTTTCAGGGCCAAAGCTCACATCTTTGGATCAATTTCAGTTGGTTTCAGGAGTTGTCATGATTACTAGTTCTTTTGCTCAATTGGGTACTTGAAGATTCAGGAGTCGTTTTTTAGGTTTGGCTCTTAGTTGGTGATTGGTTTGTTGCTTGGTACGCGAGGGGAATTCTTGAGGTGGGATGAATAGTTTATTCAGTGAACAGATACTTGCAGACAAGCTTTCTAAGCTCAACAGCACTCAGCAATGTATTGAAAGTATCCTTTCTGCGTATTTCCATTTTCAGTTGTTCCGAAATATGGGATTTTATCATTTGCATTTCTTTAATTTTAACTAGTATTTTTCTCCTCCGTTGCATTTAAAATAAAAATTAGTGTTCTGTGTTGTTTTATGTTGATTGTAGTTGTAGCACAACTGTAACAAACGATTGTGGTTGGTATGCCGTTATAATGTTAGAAACTACTAAGAACTTATTGTACTTCTGGTGGCTGATTTAGCAATTACTACTGAGTTCATATTATGTTTCCCTACTGTTTGTCATTAATTATTTTTTGTTGATATGTTAGAGCTAAAATTTTTGGAAACATCCTCTCTACTACGTAGGGGTAAGGATGCATACTATCGGACCTCTCCACACCCTGCGACTTAGCGGGTTTACAATTGGGTGTTGATGATGATGATTAGAGCTAAAATTTGAAACTCAAAATTTGTTTCGAGGTGTCAATTATTGGATTTTCTGAATTATTCTGAAAGCAGTTCTTGATTCGTGTTCACAGTCTGATTATGATCCTTCTTTATCTAATGTTATCACTTCTCAAGTTAAAATGGTGATATTGAACAACCTATGTTTCACCATCTTAACTCTACTTCTATAGCTTTGTCACATTGGTGCATATTTCACCGAAGCAAGGCAGAACAGGTTGTTGCAACATGGGATAAACAGTTCCACAGTTCAGAGATGGTTCAGAAAGTTCCTCTTCTCTATCTCGCAAATGATATCTTGCAGAACAGTAAGCGTAAGGGAAATGAATTTGTCACTGAGTTTTGGAAGGTTCTTCCAGCTGCACTCAAAGATGTTTCTGAGAAAGGCGATGATCGTGGCAAGAATGTGGTGTCTCGACTGGTAAGTCAATTATCTGGGGTTTCACTGTATTGGACACTGAGAAATGTGCCATTGTATTTGCAAGCACTATATGAGTATAATCTCCATACCTGGGATGCAAATCCTTGTAAATTTTGGTTCTGGATTATTTTTATTTAGTTGGAAAATGGGATAAGGAGTCTTGATTTGGAGCCATATTTAGAAAGAGTGGATAATGTGCTCAATTAATCAGCTCATTGTTTACAAATTTGTCAGGTCAGTATATGGGAGGAGAGGAGAGTATTTGGATCTCGTGCCCGAAGCCTTAAAGATCTAATGCTTGGTGAAGATGCAATGCCACCTTTGGAGTTCAGCAAAAAACGATCACGCTCGGTTAAAATTGTGAAACGAGATACACGATCCATTAGAACGGTTAGAACATGGCCGTTGATTGTCATTGTTTTCCTTTTTATACAGTATGCTGGCCATATTTAATATGATATTTTTGCATATTTGTGTCTCCTTTTCATATTTTTTTCTGTTTTGTAGTTTAGAATAGAACTTACTTTTTCATTGCACTGGAAAACCAGAAACTGTCTATTGGAGGTGCTGCTGAAAAAATAGTTTCAGCATATCACTTAGTCGATAGTGAACATTCAACTGAAGATGCAGAGATGAGCAATTGCAAGGCTGCAGTTAATCGAGTGAGGAAGATGGAGAAAGAAGTTGATAATGTTTCTACTGATGGTACGTTGAACATCATATGAAGTTATTACCATACTGCAGATTAGATTGAGTGTCTGTACTCTTGAGCCGCTTTATTGTTATTTCTTTTTCCTGTAGGGCTCTCAAGGCTCGGCTTTGACCCAAAATGTGTGGCTACCTAAAGCGTTACTTTTTGCTATTCAGGAAAAGAACCTAAACGGAAGTCTTTGGCGAAAGAATTAGAGGAGGAAGAAAAGCTTTTGAACCAATGTATTGAGAAACTCAAGTCAGTTGAAGCAAGTAGAGTTGCTCTTATATCTCAGTTGAAAGAAGCTCAACACGAACAGGTATCAATCTTGTAATGGCCTTTAGTGATTGCGTGAATGTTATCGATCATGTCTTATAAAATCATTATGAACTTATGCATTGGATACTATGTGTGAACTTGTATGTTCATTATTCATGATTTTGTGCCCTTTGTTTTTTCCTCTAGGAGTCTGAACTGGAGAATATCCGAACTCAGATGCAGGTACGTGTCTTGTTTTTCATTTCCTGGAAGTGTGTTTGTCTATAAATGTTTTATACAGGGTTTTGTTGAATTATGGACATTCATCTATCATATCTATGTTTGTATTGCAGTCATCTAGATTCTATTTCTGACAAACTTCAAGCAGTTATCCTCTAATTTTTGCAATTTGAACATGTTTGGGGCTGCATGCTGGTCTAGTTCAGATTTTATAATGAACTTTTAGAAGACAACTGTGGGCTGTGAAATGCATTTATTAGAGCCTACTTGATGCCACAGTTTTCCTGTAGGCTGGAAACCACCTTGAATGCCAAATTCTGTTTCCTGCTCAATCAACTTGGAGTCAATTCTAGTCGCTTATAGGAGGAGGATTATTTCTCTGCATGAACCTTCAGTGAAGTTTGTTTATCTGAGTTGCAGCCCTTGACTTTTGTTGCTTTTGAATGTGGAAATGTTTTTGGAGTTGCCTAAATTTTCTCAGAAGACGTTGCAATACGCATATATCAATTCACAGGGTCGAAGAAGTAATCGGTCTTACGATGCAGCAGTGTTAAAAAAGATTTATTAATGAATTGTGTTTGGTGAACTTTAGGTAGCCCATGCACAGGCAGAGGAAGCAAGCAACATGAGAAAATGGCTCGACGATGAAAACTATGTAGCGAAAGTGTTGATTCCTACGAACCAATCAGTTGAACAAACGCCAAAGAAGTCTGCAGCTGCCATTGCTGCTGAGGTTGCAGATAAGCTCGCTGCTTCCAGCTCCTCTCAATTGATCATGCATTCTGTTCTTTCTACATTTGCTGCGGAAGAGGCCAAAAATGCTGCTTTAATAAAAGCTTCGACACCAAATCCATATGCATCCATGCCTGTCAATTCAGCTTCCGAGTCCTCAAAACCTGAAAACACCTTGACTGTTTCAGAACCTAATGTGTTTGTGCCAGCACAACCGGTCACTGCTCCGTTAAACCATTCATATCAATCGGTTCGGCTGCCCCAGGCCACTGTGCAGCACCAGACCCCTAGTTCACAAGCTCAATTTCACATGCTTCCAAGCCCCCCCTCCCAACAATATATACAGCCATCGGGGGGGATTATAAGCCCTTACGGTTATGGTACTATACCTTTACCTCCTGGACCGCTGCCTCCACCACCCTACATGGTCAGCCCCATGGTGCCTTTAACCCATCAGCCTTCTCAAATAACCCATCAGCAATCGCTACAGTTGCAGCAGCAGCAGCAGCAGCAGCAGCAGCCTATAGCTCATCAACAATCAATGCTAACTCAACAACCACCACCAGGCCCTAGTTTCCGACCTCTTCAGCCACCAGGCATGGTGTACTATGGTCACCCGCCTCATTCTTAGTGACAATTGACTCTTTAGATAGATAGGCACACCATAAACTAATGTGATTGTAACTCCAGGCAGGATCAGTTGAGCATTTTGGAATTTTCAGTTGGCTCCTTCTGAGACTTCTTCCAAATTGTCAATTCTCTGTAACAGCAAGAATGTTGCTTGCGTACGTCTTTGTTATTACCTTCAGCTTCAGAAAAATCGTCCCATATTTCAAATACCAAACAAAAGGACCTATGAATTAAAACGAAAATGTGAAACGCCAGAATTCAATAACAATTTGGGAAGTATCATTCTGGTGCATCTGAGTGCAAAAATGTATATAGAAAGGCATAACAGAATGTGCTATCAAATTTAACTGTTTGTTACTTCAACCTTTCTGATTCGGTATGATGCAATCGACACACTCCCACCCAAAAATTGCTAGGAGAAGGTATGTCTGGTAACCCCTTAAAATAGTACGAGTCCCGTTTGATTAGCTCGGATTGTTAGTTGGGAAAGTAATTTTTTTTCCTAAAATTTATATTATTACATTTGATTCATTTTTTGAGTAATTAGAAAAGTAAAACCTTTCCTCGTTTAAGAAAATAGTAACACTTTATTTAGGTGGTGTTTGTTTGAGAGTACGAGAAAAAAATATATAAGTATGAAATAAAAAATAATGTTTGGTATGAACATATCATTGAAGAGGTAATATTTTCATTACCTGATTTTGGATAATACTTCATTCCTCTAAATTACCAAAAGAATAGGAGTCATTGCATCGTGAGTAGCCCTTTTTATTTTGTAATGAATGGTAAATTAATATTAAATCAAAAAAATTATATATAAAGTCATTTGGTTATACTCTGACCAACCGAAGTAAATCAAAACATCAAAATAGTCCAATGACAACAATAACATCAAAAAGTGATCAAAGTTAGCAACCAATTGGAAACGTACGATCGTCGATCAGTGCAGAGATTTTTGACAGTTTTGAACATCCTTCACTCTTTTGACCATAATTTGATTTTTGCATATCTAAATGAGATGATTTTAAGTTTAGATTAAACTAGAAATATATTGCTACAAATTTCATGAAAGAATCGAATTTTAATTTTGTTTCTAAGAGTTTCAAAATTTAGCTTAAAGTTAAGTACTGAATATTATTA
>JAOTAZ010000220.1:1504237-1514809 GCA_025629785.1 Erythroxylum oxycarpum | reverse complement strand
GTATAACCTTTGTTATCTTTGAAATTTGTAAAATGTCTTTTTTTAGATACTTGTTACAAAATAATAATAAAATACATGAATTATAAATATCCTGTAATACGAACTAATTAGATGTGGTTGAATTAAATTAAACTTTGACCAAAATCGATAATGTATCGTTTTGAATCGAGTTTAATTAGTTTATAGCAAGTTTAAGAATTTAGCTGAATTGTTATATCAATATTATTTAATTGGTTCGAGTGTTATGTTCATATTTTACGTATTTTATCATTATTTAAAAACAATATAAAAAGAGATTTTTAAAAAATCAATATACTAAAACATTTTGAAGGATCCATATAAAAATTAAATTTAAAATCTTAAATAATTTAATTAACTATTTTTTACATCTTCTAAACAATTGTATCAATTTCATGAATCACACATAAATATATTATTCTACTTACGTTCTCTTGATCGAGTCTATCGTATAGGGTTTATTTAATGCAAAATATTCGATTGACGTGATTTGCAAACTATTGCATCAATTTGAAAATTTACTGAATACACATCTCAAAAATAACGATAGTAGATTCTTTTGTTTAAAAAAAAATATTCCTCGTTGATATTATAATATTCTTTACATTGAACTTAATTATAGAATCTTATTAAATATTCTTTTATATTTTTAATATTAAATTGTCAAAACTTAAGTATTGTCTCATGTAATTAATGTTCCAACAGTACCAAAATTGGACTACATCCGTTAAAATGTCACGTTAAGCGTTTCCACGACCGTTAAATTCCCGCGATAAGGCCGCCATCACACTCTCACATTCTCTTCAAGCGCGTCTAACCCACACGCTTCTCTAACCCGAAAGACCACCCTCTCACGCTTCACCTTTCTCTTCTTCATAACACTACCACTCCGTCATCTCCGGCAAACCAAACCTGCGGTAGATGCCGTCGTCGGCAAACGCGGGGAAGTGTCTCAGGTTAAGAGTTGGAAGTAGTGGTGACAGATAACTGTGTGCGCATATTAGCGCTTAGTGGGAGCATATGTGTGTAATTTTTTATCATGTACTCACTGTAGGTCACGATAAGCCAAATCCCACCTCAAGCCAAGGTTAATAAGAACAAATAATTGGGGTGGTGAGTTTGAATTTGTTTATAATTAATATAATTTATTTTTCATTAATTAGTCAAAAAAAAACAAGCAATAGTGTTGGAGCAGAGGGGTCATTTTTAAGCTGTCGTTATTGGTCCTCGGTTCTAGTCTTGGTTTGAAGAAGGATGATGTTGGAAGAAGCAAAGGTTGTTGTGGTGGGAGAATTTGTAAAGGGACAAGCTTTACGAGGTTTTGTGTTGAAAGTTGCAATCTTCGTGTCTTTGTTTCTGGTTGGTACTGAAAGCGGGAAACTTTCTTCTCATGCTACTTCGTTTTGAAACAGAAGGTTCACTGACTTTTCTTGTTTTTTCTTCATCATCTTCTTCTGGGCTTTCCTGTTTTGTTCATCGGGTGTGTTGGTTTGGCGAAGCAAGAGTGAGAAACATATGGAAGTTCTGTTATCAGCCTCTGTGTGTTAACGCGTTGTTTTGGATTGTTTTTCCTTATCAGTAGCTGCCTGTTGTGTAATCTTGGGAAAATGATTTATTTTCAATGACATACCAGTAAATGATATAACAAAGAAGATTCTATGGATGATAAAACAGCGTTTGTTCTACGTTCTTAGATTTTATTTTTCAATATCTATAAGTTTTAAGTGGTGGGTTAAAATTTAAGTTTCATATATGGTGTTTTTTCCTTTTGTTATTCTACTCTCAACTCTTTCGAAGTTTGGTTTGATAGTTTCTGTTTCAGTTTTTCTTGGAGTAAGTTTCGGTTGACAACGGAATCCCATGAGCCTTTTCTTCTCTCTCTCTCACTCTTTTACAACTTCTGGAATTTGAAGATGTTATTAGAAAGCTGAAAAGATCATTGAAATTGAGAGAATGATTGATACGATTATTTAAGACGTGAAATTTCTACAAAGCCTCTTGTTTCCTATATATTTTTAGACCTTCTTCTTCCTTGGAAATTCAACACTTCTTGTTTTTAATCATTCGATGATCTTTCTTCTCATATATCCACATCTCCTGTTCCTGGTTCATTGCTTGTACAAGGGTCAAGCATTATGATTACTAATGTACTAAAAAATCTGCATTTTGGTCTCTTTAGTACTTGTATTTGATGTTTCTGCAGATTTGTGCAGTAATGGAACTCAATCTTCATCACTTTGGGTGTCACCTATATTTTCCCTTTGAAATTGTCAGTTGACTTGGCATATTACCTTTCTTCTGATTTCTCATTATTTTCTCCATAGTGTCTGCATCATCTTTTGAGAACAGTTTTTCTGTTTTATGTTTGTTTTTCGTAAGCTTGCCACTTGTTGGAAGGGGTAGTAGTGGTCATTGACACCATATTTATTTGAATATTTCTCTCTACAGTATCAAAACAATGCAAAATTGGTCCACCATAAACATGTGCAGGAAAAGTGTGAACAGAACAATGTCATAATGAAACAATCCTGTTGTTAGAGTTAGACCTAAAATAAGGAAACTTTCATGCTTGTACTCGAGTGTACATCACATCATTATCAATTCTCTTCGGTTTGCTGGACATTTTACCAACTTGGGAATTGTACTATTCAGTCATGAGTCGTGGTTCATATATTAATAAATGATTCTATCCCATTCCTTTCCTGAAATTTATAAAGATTCCATGAAGTTTCTATTTGCAGGTACATGTATGTGATGCGTAATCCAACACTGTTTTCAGTGAAGTTGGAGTTTTTTCAGGAACTAGGTTGATATTTTGGCCTTTTCAGTGTTTCCCAAGGAATTTGCAACTTCATGATGCTGCTTTGCCAACTTTAGTTTTACACTGAAAACATCTGCTTCTTATAGCATGCTTATTACAAAGCTCCCCTTGTCAAACCTTAATATCCTGATACCTCAAATCCTTCTTGTTAAACTCAACTCCTCTCTGTTTCTTCATATCCACTTGTGCCAAAACGCTTACTGAGCTACCTTCGTCATGGATATAAGGAGCATGAACTCTCCATCGACTCAGTTTGTTACCTCAAGAAGGATGGGACTTTATGAGCCTATCCATAACATAGGAATATGGGAAGATAATTCACCCGCATCAGTGTTGATCACTGGCACTCCAGCAACACCAGCATCAATGATTTTCGCAGCACAAATGAAGCTAGATAATCAGGTGTCAATTTTTGAACCGTATCCTCACTAGTTTCTGTAGTTTGGTCATGCTTACTCATTGTGAGCTGAAGCATATTTATATATGTAATTTCACTAGTCAGAGGATATATCGCAAGATACTCTTGGACCTTCAGGCAAGTATGATCAAGAAGCAAGTAAGCCTATTGATAAGGTAAGAATCTGTGGTCATCTCTGTCAGAAACAAGCTGTTGTTGGTTAATCTCTAATTTTGGACATTTTATATCATTATCTGATGATTCAACATATTCATGATAAAAGGCTCAAAGACGTCTCGCTCAAAACCGTGAGGCTGCTCGGAAAAGCCGTCTGAGGAAAAAGGTATAAATGTATACGCAGTGATGTTGATGGAAAATTTACATGCAATAGTTCTCTAGGATGCTGGCTTACTTTTAGCCTTTCATTGAAGGCATATGTTCAACAATTAGAATCAAGTCGTTTGAAGCTCCTTCAATTGGAACAGGAGCTTGAGAGAGCCAGGCAACAGGCATGGAGAAGATTACCTTTTTGCACTAGTTCTTTTTTTTCCTTTTACTACTCTACTAATACAAAGCAGTTGTTCCTCCACTGTATGTAGGGCCTGTACATGAGTGGTGGAGTAGAAGCTGGTCATTTGGGGTTTAATGGAACTATGAACTCAGGTTTGTATGTCAAAAATCTTATGGATATTACCAGAATTAGATTTGACTACGCTTCCCTCTATCCCTTTTTAGGACAACCTAACTTATGAAGTCTCAATATAAGGAAATCTTGTAGGCATCTTAGACTAGGCATTTCCACAGAATCTATATTTATAATCATTTATGTTTCATCCATGGAGCTAATGACAAATCATTGTTTCTTTATATGGTACTTCTGACACTTGTGGAAACATTTTTTTTAATCATATCTGCATGAGGCTCAGGCTGGACGTTTTCTATACATCATCTTCGTTTATTTTGCTGTTTATTTGGAAGAGTAAGGAGGCAAATGTTGATTCATTTGTCTGCAGGGATTGTTACTTTTGAAATGGAGTATGGACATTGGTTAGAAGAACAAGACAGACAGATATATGATCTGAGGACTGCTTTAGATGCTCATATAAGTGATGTAGAGCTTCAGATGCTTGTGGAAAGCGGATTGAACCACTATTCTGAACTTTTTAACATGAAAGCAGCTGCTGCAAAAGCTGATGTTTTCTATATGATGTCTGGGTTGTGGAAGTCTCCGGCAGAACGTTTTTTCTTGTGGATTGGTGGCTTTCGCCCTTCTGAGCTTCTTAAGGTAATACAGTGTTAGCTTATTAACTATTCATGTACAAAAGATGACTACTTCTAACAGGAATACATAATCTTCAGAAAACTCAATTGTGGGTTGTAACTGCAACTATATAAACACGGATTCATACTCCTCATTCATTACATTAGCCGCATATCAATTCTCAAAGCTCTGGACAAATTTTCTGCTGTGACCTGTCTGACTAATGTGCCTTCTATGTAGTAGAATCATATGGTCTTTTGCTCATCCATAAGAAGTTAATCTCTAGCAGTCGAGTTCAATCAGTCTTGTTAGTAATACCTGTATACCAACTCCAGAAAGTTGGTTACTTTGTGTTTTCCCTGCCATTCATAGCTCCATGAAATGTGTCTGTGGCATGGGAATTGAAAGCTTGTTGATGCGGAGAGTCTAGTGTCAGGCCTGTGTCTGATGAATCATGATCCTTTAAACTGTATAAGCTTATGATGCAAGTGCAATGGCTGCCATAACTGAACTTATTGGTTGATTGCAGGTTCTTCTGCCTCAGCTTGAACCCCTGGCAGAACAGCAGCGATTGGAAGTCACTAACCTTAAATTATCATGCCAGCAAGCAGAAGATGCGCTTTCGCAAGGTATGGAAAAACTCCAGCAAACTCTAGCCGAGACAGTGGCAGCTGGTCATTTGGATAGTTCTAGTTACATGCCACAAATGGAAAATGCAATGGAGAGATTAGAATCTCTAATTCGCTTTGTGCTGCAGGTATGTTCTGCAACTCTTCCTGCAATTTTCCTATTGTCAAAACAGTTTAAGCCATACAGACCTTTGTCTCTCTCTCCTTCAAGACATTGTTTCTAAGGCCATTTGCCTCAGGAACAGACCTTAATACCTTTGCAGAAGAAACTTTTTGATGCTGAATTGCTGCATTGCCATAACTTTTGGTCTTAAACAGGCCGACCATCTTCGGAAGGAAACTCTGCTTCAGATGCACCGGCAGTTGACAGTACGTCAGGCAGCTCGAGGCTTGCTTGTGTTGGGGGAGTATTGCCAGCGACTTAGAGCTCTGAGTTCAGTATGGGCAAATCGTCCTTGTGAACCTGCTTAGTCCTGCATTAGAAGAAAACAAACAGGTCAAATTTGTGGAAAACATCATCAATCAAGCCATACTCCAGTAAGCAAAGATATGTCTTTTGAAGGATATAATCATGAATTCAAGTAGACATAGCTCGAGCCGGCTGACCTTTTTGAAGCAGCTTTCCACAGATTCAAGAACTTGTGGTTAAAAGCAGCCATTCTGCCAAAAGGAAATTTTTGCTTTCAATCATATATTCAGTACTTGCTTGCTGTACATAAAATGTCTAAAGAGGAGATATGCTGCTTTGGGTCTACACGTTAATCTGCCATGTAATTTCTGTGTGCTCAATCCATTCTGTAAATGATTATGGCATTGTTCTCTTGTTGTTTCGAATAACTGCCAATTATGCCTTGAGATGAGGCTCCAATACAGAACAAACAGTATCTTATATGGGCTGCAAGTCTATACATTTTCTCTTGATACATTTGAAAACATAAAAGAACCCATACCTTTCTAGCACGTAGAAACTTTACCAGAAAAAGTTGGAATTGATAATGCTCTCTCTTTTTGTTCTGTTTCTTGATATGTAATAATCAGTATTGTCATTTCCTTCTTCAGGTCCCAATACTGGGGCAAAAAGAAAAAGAATATCCGATCAACTTGTTTCCAACCTCAATTCATATCATACATTAGATATCCTAATTTTCATGTTGGGATTAAGATTCTATTATACCATTCTCTCTTCACAAAAAAGAATCTCAGGAACATTGTTTATCATCATCATCAAACTTTTTTGCAGTTCTACTCTCTTACCTTCCTTTTCCTGCCACTCTCTTGCACACTTACAGACTTGAGGATTTATTTCTACACTGGTTTTCATGTGATGGTTATCTAAAAGCCTAAATTATCTCAAAGCCCCGTTAACAACTACTAGATTGTTTGTATATTTTTTCTGTCCTTGAATTGATTCCTAGACTTATTGTGAGGATCGGAAAGCAGAAAAGTTCGAACACAGTTGCTGAGTACAACATATAATACAGTGCAGAAAAATCATAACAAAAGCATTCTGCGAGATAGAATGTGCCCATACCATTAGAAATTCACTTGATATTATTGAAAATGACATAAGAAATTGATGCTAAAACATTCAGAAAACTGCACATCCAACCACTGGTAGATTGATTCTCACAACTTGGACATCGAATGGTCCAAAGCATCAACCAGGAAGTCTGCACCTACCAAAGAAAAAGCACAGCTATTACACAAACTCACGAAACAGAATGTGCAAGCAAAAGTAAGATTAATGGCATTTCTTTCTGCAGTTCCTTTTAAAGGTTAACAGGGATTAACTTATAAATCCCATATTGATGAGATGCAGGGAAAATACCTGCATCATCTTTGGAGAAACACATTGGTGGTTTTATACGAAAAACGTTTCCATGCAGACCACCTCTTCCAACAAGAATGCCAAGCTCTGCAAGTGAGAGAACATATAACACATTGCATAAGT
This sequence comes from Erythroxylum oxycarpum, assembly GCA_025629785.1. NCBI lineage: Eukaryota > Viridiplantae > Streptophyta > Magnoliopsida > Malpighiales > Erythroxylaceae > Erythroxylum > Erythroxylum oxycarpum. The sequence goes on along the minus strand of JAOTAZ010000220.1, from coordinate 1,507,732 downwards.
ATCAAAAACTGATCTCTATCCATTTTCCGTTTGGAGGGTCTTCTACAATACCTCTAAGTTTTTCAAACAAAACTGCAGTTTCTGCCTTGGCAGGTGTCTTCTCCTTCCTGTCAGTTACAAGTTCTATCCCGACCATCAAACCCCTTCCTCTTACATCTCCAATCACTGAAAGTCGCAAGAAATGCTTAGAAACATTATCACTTAAAGCATATCTGGGGGTAACAAATCAGGAAAAGAAAGGCCCAAGATCGTAACATAAATGTGTAACATTAATGCATATTGTAGTCTGATAAAGATCAAATGAATGCATCAAATTGCATGCTCATAGCCTATCCTTATAACACAAAACCTGGAGGACATATTCGATAAACATCCTAATATAAAAATCCCCACCTGAACTTACAAATCATAGTTTGCCAAAGTTAAACGATTAACAGTTACCTTACTAGGGTGGAATTCAACAGATGAGGAGTTTTTCAAAACCACCTACAGTCTCAGAATGATATGCTAGCAGAAACAGAGATTGCTCTTTTACTTTCCTTGTCTACCTTTACATACATAGGTGCTTAAGAAAAGAAACAGATAGACTAGTGCTTACTTGCCAGTGGCAAGTTAGAGAGAACTTACTGTCATGTCTGTCCCGTAGATCTCTCAAACGCCCAATCAAGTGGGATCCAACAGCAGCACAGTGCTCTTGACGCTTCTCTTGGTCAATTACTCTCAGTACTGCTGGTCCATCAGCAGAACAGACAGGGTTCCCACCAAAAGTGTTAAATTGAATTTTCTGCGCCATAGCACTTGCTATTTCTGGTGTTGTTACCACTGCACCTAATGGTAAACCGTTTCCGATTCCCTGTCAATAATGAATACAAAACGTGAACGTATGGTTGGAAAGTACTAACAAAAGGTGATGCACGCAATGCCAATGCATACACTAAATTGCAGCGCAATCTCACTATAAGGACCGGAAGTTTTCGTGAGTAATAATTATTTCATTTTAAGGATTAACTAAATTTAAATGGATGATTTTAAGTACCTTTGCCATGGTAACTATGTCAGGAATGACATCTTGGGTTTGAAAACCCCAATAATGGCTGCCCGTGCGACCAAATCCTGTCTGCACTTCATCAGCAATGCAAACAGCACCAGCATTGCGTACAATGTCATAGACCAACTTCAAGTATCCAGGAGCTAATTCAACTGCTCCACCAACTACCTGGACTTGAACAAAATTTGAAAAGAAATAAAGTTTATAAAAGACTTGCATTAGTGGTTATCGGAATGGCCATAAAACTTTAGACATCCATTGCAACCTGAATTGTTTCAGAAATAAATCCAGCCACCTTCTTGAAGTTCCATAATGAATGTGATCTTGAACATCGTTTGCATAACCACTAGGTAAGGATCTGCGTTAATCACATGATGAATTTCACCTGCAATACTTCATCCTTAGAATTCCAGATAACCATGCCAAGTACCTGTCTTAATTACAATAGCCAAAGTGCAATAAGGTGCAAATCCTTCAGATGCACACAAACCTGTTGTATAGGATACTTCCATGAATTTAAAGCTGTCAGTCCAAGAGTACCACAGCTTCCACCATGATATGCATTTCTCGATGATCATTTCAAGATTACCAGTATAAAGTCTGGCCATCATCATTGCCAACTCATTTGCTTCAGACCCGGAATTCACAAAATACACAACCTGCATCATAAAAGCTCAAAATCATCACACTTGTTGTCCAGACAGTCACTTTGCTGGACTCTGCAAATATTGGATCCAATTCTTGCGAGGAAAACAATAATCACAAAAAGTTCGGTGAATTGCCCTCTCTCGCTCAGCAAACCTGCAACGTTACATAGCTGGTTCAAAGGCACGAAACAAGGTTGTAAACAATGTTACACGACCGCAATTGCAGCTTTTAAGATTACAATCTGCTATGAACACCAGGTCCATATTGCTAGCAATAACAACTCACAGTTCACTGAAAACACAGTCTCACTTTAAGACCAACCAGCCAAAGAATAAAGAATCCATCTTTCTGTAGTCCTTGCAAGCATTAAAGTTATGGTAAAAACAAGAAGAGAAGAGAAATCAAACAAAGACCTTGAGGTTCCCAGGCATCTTGGCAGCTAAGGCCTCGGCGAAATCAGCTATTGCGTGATGCAAGTAAATAGTGGTAGCATGCTGAAGAAGCTTACTTTGCTCTGCAATGGCCTCCAAAACATGAGAGTGGAAGTGCCCACATTAGACTGTCACTATTCCAGCAAACGCATCCAGATACCTCCTTCCCCTCTCGTCATATAAATATTGCATCTTCCCTTCCACGATGTTCAACTACAGATATAACCAAAACCCGTCAAAAAATTTCTAAGAAAGATTCAATCTTTAACATATACGTGGCAGAAAATTTTATTAGGGTGTTTGGTACATCATCTACACTCACAGGCTTCTGGTAGTAGTAGAAGAGGGAGGGACCAAGAATCATATAAATATTGCATCTTCCCTTCTACGATGTTCAACTACAGATATAACCAAAACCCGTCAAACAGTTTCTAAGAAAGATTCAATCTTTAACATATACGTGGCAGAAAATTTTACTAGGGTTTTTGGTACATCATCTACACTCACAGGCTTCTGGTAGTAGTAGAAGAGGAGGGACCAAGAAACCTCTTTCTCTGTTGAAGCACTTCCTCTGCCAACGACCATTTGTACGGTTTCGGCTGGTACACAAACGGCGGGAGCTGCGGCGGACCATCGGCGACAGCGGTGGACGATGAAGGAACAGAAGAAAAGAACTACCCGGACGAAGATTCCGGCAAGGAGAAAATAAATTAAAATTGGAATCTTGTACCCTTTTCTTGAGAATACGCCACCGGAAAGCCATTCAGAGATTGAGAGAGAAGAGTGTTTGGTTTTCACTGAGTTGGCATTTAGCTCTTTATGGACTGGAGGAATCTGACAGCTGACGTATTGTCTCAGGTACCATTATGTTGCATTCCGATAAGCTGAGTAGCAGAAGCAGGGCATGCACACCATTACTTCATGTTTCATGCAAAAAAGACCCCAATTCTTCCATTTGAATAAGTACAAAATCCACAACCCGTGTTTCAGCTTTCAATCAGTATCAGCGGGTACGGCTGTAACTAATTAATGTTGTTGTCGTAATTTTCTAAATATAAAATATAATTGTTCAAGAATTATATTCTAATTATTATAAAAGGTAAAAATAATATGGTGTGCCACTAATTGTTAATGCACCACTTAATTGTTAGTGCACCAAATACACCACTTAATAGTTAGTATACCACTTTTATTATCATGATAGTATTTTATTATAAATTTTGTACTATAAATAGAAGAGTTAACTTGATGTAAGTTATACTATTTTTTTATAAAAAGAATTCTTCTCTCTCAAATATTCTTAAGTTTTAGTTTCGGTTTTTATAACACGTTATCAGCACGAAGCTCTAATTTCTAAAATTCGGCTTA
>JAOTAZ010000220.1:1478782-1489226 GCA_025629785.1 Erythroxylum oxycarpum | reverse complement strand
CTGAATTCTTAGAAAAAATTTTCTCAGAAAAAATCTATAGAAAAAGCTTCACTAACAAAAGTTCCATTAGTATAAGGCTAACTAAATAGAGGTTAATTTATTTAAAATTATTATTAAAATTCAATTTATTAAAACCCTAAATTAATTTGAAGTTTAAATTATTTTAGACTTTGAAATAAAATTTGAATTTAAATTTAAGAGACTCGTCTCATCCTATCTTTTAATAAATCTAGGAAACCAACATCCTTATATGGTGCAATTGATCAAAAATCTGTTTCTATAGTTGTAAATGTATTTCTTGTTGCCGACAATTCATGACTTCATGATCCCAGATTGAGACATCATAGACAACATGGCACACGTGGTTTGCTTGTTAAATCAAAGATCAAAGCTGTGACAAAGCAACTTTAGTTATAATGAAAGTTACCATCTTTTTAAGTACAACCACAAACTTTGATTAGAAGAAGATCTTTGCTCAGGATCTACTTTTTGTTTGATGCTGAATGAAGAAAAGAAAGGGCAAGCGTTTATGCATTTGTGTGCAATGAAGAAAGCCAAGAAAAAGTTGAGCAACTATATGGCCATAAAGGGTTTAAGCATAAATAATTAGATTTGATACTCAGCTAGAGGTGGCAATTACGCCCGACCCTATAATTAGGATTGATTTTTCGGTTGGAGGTGGCAATAGGGCTCAGGTTCAACTTGGCCCACTCCAAAATCAACGAGTTAAGTCTAAATTAATTGATCTCTGACTTGATAACCCGAGCTCGAGCCTCCTGACATGTTTAGCAAGCAATGGACCAGAGAGTAATGGAAAGGCCACCCTTGCACTTCATGCAATTGCAGAAGTTCAGGTTACCGGATTCCGTTCTGATTCTTCAATTCTGTTCATACAATACAAGCTTGTCATTGATTTTCATTTGTTCCAAGTATTTATAATCTTGATAAACATATTTTTTGCATATCCGAGTACGGAGATGAATTTGCAGAAGCTTGGAGGCAATGCTATGCTTGTTGATGCAGAGCATGCTATGTTTTTGCATGATGTCATACCTGATAGGAATCAGGATCAGCTTAATATTTAGAACACGTTACATCTGCATAATTTACCAGTACTAAAAGTGTTTGCATTTTTCAGTTGCAGATCTCATGTGCAGATCTGGTGCCATAGACCTTATTTGTGAATGGGTTTGCAAGCACGTCTTATGAGCCAGGCGTTGCGTAAAATGTCTGGAAATGATTCAAAAACTGGTTGTACTATCATCTTCCTTGATTAAATAAGATACAACGTATTATTGAATGCAAAATGAGTTAGATTCAACATCTCCATACTTGTGCTATGAAATTGAAATCATAGATGTTTCTTTTCCATTTCAAACTATAGTTACTGTGTCCATATATTTTACGGCAATGAAGAAACCGATTTTCACTATATTTAATCCTTTTTCTATTTTGAACTGCTTTCATAGGTGTCAAGGCCATGCAAGCAAGCTGAGTTTGAAATCATATTTGGAGAAGGACTGAGCCTACTGGTTGGGTATTCCGTTTTCAGCATCCCTACATTGGACTATCTTCTCAATCTGTCTTAACTTTGAACTCTATGCAGGGTTGTGTTCTGGATTGTGCTGAAATGATGGATGTTGTGGTGAAGAAAGGCTCTTGGTACAGCTATGGAGAACACAGGTTGGACTTGGCTACTCATTCCTGACAAGGGATTGTATGCATTTTGTTGGTTATTGGATACCTTTTGGTATCTGTGTTACCTACAATTTTCTCCATGTCTTGTGTTGTTTTGCATTGTCTCCTCTGTTCTTTGTATGCAAAAAGGTTGGGACAAGGAAGAGAAAAAGCCTTACAGTAACCCTCATCTGCGCGAAGAAATAGAAGAGGTTTGGGTACTTGTCCCTTAAACACATTGCCCGAGTCTAGTTTTAGCATTACTGGCAAATCCGTATCAAATATGTAGCCGATTTGCACACTCTAGCCAAAATGAATGCTATTTTGGCTAGTGCTATGATGCATTAGTTTGTGCAGATTGTTTTTTGTTGCATATAGTCCAACTGATCAAATAAAGCTTTGTATAGATTAGGTGTACTCCGTTCTCTTTCAGTGCCATAGTCAAGAAGTATTCTACTAAAACTTACATGCACTAGCAAACAGTGAGAGGGGTGATGGCAGATGAAACTGTAACCGTGGGGTCTCCGAGCCTGAGAAACTCATTGCTGCTACCGCTTCACGATGAGTATACTTCTGATTCTGATGATGTATAATGCAAGTGGAGGAAAAACTGATACCTTTTTATGTTGAAAAGGATCAGGAGAGAACAACATATGATTGCAGAAGCATCAAACACAGAAGCACAATCTTACCTTCATGCATGTAACCACCAATTGTGTGCAATTTTGGACAGATACCTTGTCTCTTGCTTAGCAGATGAGCTGAAAATGTAGCAGGATTAATGTAGTTCTGATGGAGTCCAAAAAGTTTGGAGCTCAAGCTACCTTTCAATGTAAATGGATGGGAGGCGTGTGTAAATGGGTCTTCAAAACTAAACCCCACATCACTTGTAGAACAAGTCTTCAATAACGAAGCATCAATTACTTGAACATCCAGAAAAGGGCGTAGTTACACTTGAAATATGTAAAGATTGCTTTAATTACAACAAAAGAAATGAGAACAATATTTCACCTAAAAGATTTGATCATAACTTGCAATATTATACACAGTTATATGGACTCACTCCCAATCTCAATAAGATGGACTGCTTAACAAATTAAATAGTTAACCTAGCGATTGTAATAGCAGCTATCCTGCTTAATACAGAAACTTCCCTCCAAAAAACCTCATATGAATTTGTGCACTAAGTACGCTGAATAATCTATTTAAATGGCTCAGTTTGGGGACAGACTTCCAAATTTCACAGTAATTGTCCCCAGAACAACTTGGGAAAAGCAACCGAAGTCATACTTACGGCCTCTGATATGTGATGGTAGTGGATCTACACCCTGGAAATGGTAGTTGTTCTGATTACATGAATCTTCTGTAAAAGATCTGCAGATCAATGGCTAGACAGCTCAAAAGTTGAATGTCATCTTTTCCATCATCTCATTGACAGGATCTGCAATAGATACACCAAAAAGAAGAACAATAAGAATTTCTCCTAGAACAAAACATCTTCACAATCTAACTCATGATGCAATATTCAACTACAATAGTTCATGGTGTTAAAGCTAAAATGCCAAGTATCATAAGAGCTAAGTGAAACAGATATATATACTTAGGGCAGAAGAAACCAATTCAAACAACTACAGTTCCAGTAAGGACCAGAAGAAACCGAATAAAACTAGCATACCAATTGTTCTTATGGAACAGGTATATGTACTTGGGGCAGAAGAAACCAATTCAGACTACAGTTCCAGTAAGGACCAAAAGAAACAGAGTAAAACTATCATACCCATTGCTTAAGCAGTGCCAGTTATTAATCTTTCTCGTTGGTCTAACTTTTTGACATTTATAATCCCCAATAGAACTTGAAAGCTGAAGAATGCGCAAAACATGTATGCCGCCATGGCTGGTACCTGGAAATTTGACCATTCGAATATACAAAAGTGGAAATGAAAGCTCAGGCATAGATAAGATTTCATAACAAGCACTGTTTTTAGTGGATAACTTACTCGAATAGAATTGAGATACAAAACTGTTGCAAGGTTTATTAGACTGCCAGCAGCTACAGCCTGCTTGAAGTCAATAAGTCATGTAATCATAAATGAAGCTTGATAGAGTATATCATCGATTTTTTCTGTCTAGGACACGGGAAATATAAAACAAATGTAACCTTATATATAGTAGAAGTACTAAAAATGCTATAACTAAAATGCGAGACAACAAGACTGATTTCAGAAAGTTTTGACACAATGGTGCTGCTATATAATATTGTGGAGACGATTTTATCTTTAAGCTACATACAGTTTTAGTGAGTGCTTGTTACAGCAATGGATCGTCAACAATACTAAGACACAAATAGAAGCAAGCACCTCAAATGTGAAGCATGCAAATTTCCAAAGTATAGTTGCGTATCTTTTTAAAAAATGCAAGGATCATAGAAGCTGACACACTAAAAACCATTTTAAAAACTTTAGATCAAGCAATTCGATGGTTTTTTTCGAAATAGACGTGTCAATGCAATAAGTGTCATGCCGAATGATAGCTCAAAAAAGAAATAAAAGGGAGATGTTGACAAAAAAACTCCCAGCAAGTTCTAAACCAAAACTACAAGGAGGAAAAAATAAAAAAACTCACACTTCCTACTGTCTTCTGAACTGCTGCAACACGCTGGAATGCCCTTTCAGACTCTAGAGTTCGAACCCGAAGTTTCAGATCACCTTGCTCCTGTATAACCATATTATACGCTAAAGAACATCAGTGGAGCTCACAGGACAGGTGAAGAGTTGAATGTTAAAAAATCAACAGAATTGCAACAGTCAGAAATGGAAAGGTGTCCAGAGTCCCACCAGTCGTTGGATGGTTTCAGCAAGCTTTTCAACTCTATCACCCTGTCTAAATAAGTTATGGAATGCACGAGATTGCCTGTTCCATCTCTTTTGGAGGTCCTAAACATTTATACATAAGCCAGACTTAACAATTTGTTGATGCGCAAGTTAGAGAAAAATCAAGATGGTCCTAATTCACATTCGATTCTGTACATAAACTAAACAAATAAATCATAGTTATACCTTCAATAAAACTTCAATTCCAGCCTCACGAAACCTTAGCAATTCAAGTGCATAACTACAAGGCAAAGAATGTTATAGTTAGATTCAATGCATGTAGCCATCCATGTACAGAAAATAAAGGTGAGATAACTCCAGTGGATTTTGGAGCACTATACTCACGGTTTTGCAATCTCCGTAATATCAAAGCGAGGGTCAAGGCCTTTTCCAATTCCATCCAGTACTGCAGATGGAACAGCTCATTCATCAAACACTAACAGTGCAAACAGTATCATATCAATAAAATTAATTGTTATTTTAGTACCACCTGAAAATGCTCTGACAACAAACGTGAAAGTGGCAGGAAACCGGAAAGGTTGGTCTGCAGCAATTGCTAACAAATCTTCACCTGTTAAGAAAATATAACACCTATCAGAGAGCATTCATCCTCAGGTTCATATTCACGTGCAGATACATGAAGATGGGGAATCAAAGTTGAACAATAAAGACATAAGAAGTCTGAGTAATAGACTCATCGATCTGTTTGGTAATAGTCTTATGATGGATATCATACAGATAAGAAAATAAAAGATCCTCCTTTAATATCTGTACATATTCAACAATATACACGTTGAGCATGAATTCTTGAAATCAGTTGACTGCAATTGAACACATGTAAAACAACATTCATGTAAACTACAATAAAATACCAATTGCAGCCAAACGTTGCTTCTTCTTCTCTATCTTTTCCTCCTTAGACAGTGGCTTTTTAAATCCAAGTTCTGCAGCAGCCATCTCTCTCTCTCTTCTTTGTGCTGCAAGTCTCTCTTCAAAACTGCCAAAATCTGAAATTAGGATTCCATAATTGAACTAGTCTCAACCAATAGAAACTAATTTATTTTGCCTTCTTCATCTTGCAAGATTATTCCAAGTTATCAATGTTTCCATTAAAAGCTCAAAATGCAACTTGAATAAACATACATAGCACAGAATCTGTTGGACTAATGTTTAGATATTCAATGAACAAATGTAGAATGAACTCCAAATCTTGCTAATTCATTTATCTCTCTCTTCCTTGTAAGATTGTTTGAATTTTAACAAGAATAGTTCAATTCATGTTGCCAATTCTTCAAACTCATTGATTGAAAATAGAGATATTCAAAGTTATAATCTCATCAGAACTGAAAAGAAGCCCACAAAATTATTATGTTTGCTAGAAGCACCTATTTAGGAAGAACTGTGCAGTACGTCTGACAGCTGTCATGTCTCCAGTGGGCACAAGGACACCCATTTGGACCATTGCTTGAAGGACCTACACTAGCGCAAAAAAAAGAAAAAAATATCCATGAACACTTGATTAAACTAGATCACGTCAATGACAACATACTTCAACCATCACAGCATTGGCAATCTTGAGATATTGAACAAGAACAGTTACACATTAGCTCACCTTCTCAGGATCCTTCTCATAAATACCATAAAAAGATTCTAGCAACCCTTCTCTGATGTTCGAACTGATGCTGCAATATGCCAAAGAATTTAACCAAAAGACAGAAATTAGTGAACAAACTTGGATGGGATACGTGGTGCACAGAACCAAATTGAGTAGAAAGTACCTTCCCATCATTCCGAAGTCATAAAAGATCAACCTACCACCATTGACATCATCCACAGCAATATTCCCTGGATGCTGCAGCAAGAGGATATAGATGGTATATGAATCACAAGAAACAAGCACTAGATCTTTCTTTCCACAGATTATAGCCACAAAGAAGTTTTAAAAAATGCTTTGAAGATGACTCCCTGATTTCAAGCCCTTCTCAGGTGCCATTAGATCAGCTAGATAATAATTGAATCATTATAGAACTCACCCAACATATCAAGCTATTGGATTGAATGATTATGACATAATATCAAATTCATTTATGAAATAAAGTTTTGAGTTCAAACCAAGCTACAATTGATCATAGTGGAGTTGTGATTTGTTTTGAGTTGTCAACGCTTCATGAATTTTAGGCTACTCTTTCAACCATTATTGCCTCACCTAGTCCAAGTGGAAGAATACAAAGGTGGATAAATGATTTCTTGATGCAACTTCAAAAGCAGCCAACACAGCATTTTCAATTTGCTTCAAATTTTCTGAAACTTATAGTCTATTGAAAATACTATAAAGTTCAACACTGTAAACGAAAACAGGCAAACGACTCACAGGATCAGCATGGAAAAAACCATGAGACAGAATTTGTTCCAAGTAAGATTCAACAGCATATCGACCCAGCCTGCAGAAGAGAATTAAGCAAACAGCTCATTCATTTTCGGAAGTATCAATAAAGTAGAATTGAGGTTTTATTCTGACATGACTTGACTAAGTTGACAGCATGAGTTGATATTAACCTTTTGCGGTCAACGCCCAATTGATCTAGTGCTTGTATCTTGTTTATTTTAATGCCTGGAACATATTCCATTGTCAGAACCTGTATGAAGATAAGTAAACAAATAAATCATGAGACGAAATCCTATGGATAATTATCAAGAAACTTAAACATCGACAATTGTTAACAAAAACCTGTGGCGTAGTGTATTCCCACATAATTGTAGGGACTTTCACATAATCCATATCTTTGAAATTAGCAGCAAAAAGCTCCGCATTAGCAGCTTCCTTGGTATAGTCAATCTCCTGGAAATGTTAAATATTGCTAATTGTAATCATAACAAGGAAGTAACTAGAGAATGTATCATATGTCATCTTTATCATATTTTGCAATCTGATTTTAGGATAAAAACGTTGATAAATGAAAGAGTACAGCTTCCAGTCATTATTATTTTCCTTAGACTGCAGAAAATTGAAAGAATAATATCATTTCTTTTGCTAAAAATATGTTCTACATTTCAGAATGCTAAACACAAGACAAGGGTCTGAAAACAACCATTTCAACCTCTCTACTACAACTATTGGCAATGACAAATCTCCTAGCTGTTGCAGTCAGAGAGATACTAAGATACCCCCTGGCCTGCTCTACAGAAGAAAAAAAAAGCAAAGTATGTACGCTTGACCTGTGCGAAAAAAGATGAAATCTTGAGCTTTAGAGCAAAGAGTATGATGATGCAACAAAAAGGGGTATCAATACCTGATAAAGGACGCAAGCACACTCATCATAAATTGCTACCCAGTCCCTTTTTGCTCCATCTGACTTTGGATCAATCTTTTGCAGGTACTCTGCTATCACCTTCAACATACCCATACATTTCAAAGTTCGTAAATAGCCTGCATGAGGATGCTAAGACAGAATCTTGAATGGCACTAATCTCTCACTTTTTTTAAAAAAAAATTCCTATTCAATTCATGTTGATTTAACTGAATAATTAGATCAATTAAGCTTAATTAATTAGTTTTCTGAAAAAAACAATAATTGATTACTATGTGAACTGAGGAAATGAAAGCTTGATTGGTTTTTTCCGTATCTATGCCAAATAAACCAAGAATAAAGCCTCATTATTCGTGAATAAGTAAGGAAGAAGACGTTAAGGGAGCTAACCCTCAAGTTCTTAAGATCAATATCAAAAAGATCCTTGAGACCAGGCCTTTGTACTTTAACGACAACTTCTTGTCCCTTCAGTCTTGCACGATGAACTTGGCCTGTACGTAAAGAACCTAGAATTAGCTAGAAATGTAAATTATAGAAACAGTGTGCAAGCTGTAGCTACAAATCTACAAATTGCAAAATCTAGCCATCAAAAAGTATCGAAAGGGCGAATAGAATACCAAGACTTGCTGCAGCTATTGGTTCATAGTCAAATCTATCAAATATGTCACCCACTGGAGCTCCAAGCTCTTCCTCAACTATAGATATAGCAGTCTCAGATGGGAATGGAGGAACTTGATCCTACAGGAAATAGAAAACATTACTTATTTAGTCCTCAATAAAGAATTACAAGATAAGAGAAGACAAGTTAAATATGAAAGAAAAGACAATCTGAAACCTGAAGTTCAGCCAACTGATCGACATATTCTTGAGCAAGAATATCAACTCTAGTTGAGAACTGCTGACCAATTTTAATGAATGTTGGGCCCAATCTCAATATATTTTCTTTTAACCATTTCGCAAGAGCTTTACGCCTTGCAGTTTTCTTCTCCTCTGTCATTCCTCCTGCATATTCAAATTTTGCAGAAGATTGACTGAAAATGGGCGATAAAAATTTACGCACGAAGAAGGAAATAAAATACTTCATACCTAATCAGTTGGACTAATATTCCCAACAAACCAATAAAAAATAGTTCAATCAAGATCTCTAGGATGCCCAAACCAAACTAAAAAGTTTCTTCTTTTACTTTGACGAACCAACACTAACTATGGCTAACCTTTGTAAGAGAACTTCTGGTTGTTCCACCAGGCCTTGAAGATAAAGGTAAAGACTGATCCCCATATCTCCAATGTCCTTTGTATAGTAGAATAGGTTTTGAATCTATTCCACCGGCCACCAGGTGCAACAGAAACCTGCAAGTCCCATGGATGCTTTAGGTGTCAGACCTTAAATGTCGTGCAAGTGATAAATAGAGTTTTTACTACAATGAAAAGTGGAGAAGAAAAGAACAGAAAGCAAATTCCAAAAATTCAACCACAAAGCTAACCTCAATCTGTTCTTGATTAACACGCTTAAACCAAGCCTCTTCTTGCCCAATCTCCTCTATCCTCTTCTTCCTCCCCTCCTCCTCAACTACAGTCGCATCCGCCCCCGCAGCAGCAGCACCGTTACCATTTACTCCGTCGACATACTTCACCAAGCTCCCGTTACTCAATCCATTTCCGTTTTCAACCATTCTAACGCCGCCATTCTCGTAACTCAAATCATCAAATCCATAATCATCACCAGCGCGGCCATTACTAGTGCTACTGGAGGATGCTGGAGCACCATTCCCGTTGATTTCCTTCAAAAGACGAGCTTCTATATCTCTAATCGCTACATTCTCTTCTCCTCTAACAGCTCGAAGCAAGAGCCGGCGACTGCGTCCATAATTAGGAAGTTTGGAGAGAGAGCGAGCAGAAACAGAGAAGCGTTGTGGTTGAGGAAAGAGAAAGCCGAGCTCCGGTAGAGCCAGAGAAGAGGAAAACGAAGTGGAAGCCATTGAACTGAAACTGCTTAGTGCTCTAAGCCCTAAATTTCTACGACATTTGTTTGTAATTCTTGGAATGAAGACTGCGGGTGGAAGAAGCAGACATGAACGAAGAACAGGAACCAAGAAAAAAGAGCCCAAAAAAATATTAATATAATAATAATGGAGGGAATGGGTGGATATGGTGGTGACACGTGGCAAAAAGCTAGATTGGTGAAGTGGAGATTGCAGTGTTTCTGATTGGCTGGCTGGGCAGAGTCTTCCGAGTTTAAGATAATTTTGTTTGTTCTTTTACCCTTTTTGCCCTTTTTGCTTACTTGTCATTTTCCTAATAACAATAATATTAAAAATATTATTTTTCAATCGCAATTCGCAAACAAGAAACTTTTTTTAATAAAGATAAAATAATTTATTGATAAATTATATATTTTCAATCAATTAATTAAAAATTAGATAATAAATTAAACTTAGAATGTTAATTATACTAATTCACATTATGCCTTCAATTTGAAGTTCGACTGAATTAAAGATATATTGTTTTATTTGAATTATTTTAAAATAATGTCATTTTAATATAAATAATTTAAAAAATTATATATTATATAATTTAAACAATATTATT
>JAOTAZ010000220.1:1342188-1353421 GCA_025629785.1 Erythroxylum oxycarpum | reverse complement strand
ATTACACCAGCTCATGTATGTGCTGGATGTGCACTTGGACGACAAGTTAGGAAGCCATTTCCAAAAGGAGGAGTCAATAGAGCCAAGCAAAAGTTGGAGATTGTCCACTCTGATATTTGTGGCCCGATGCAAGTCAATTCGTTAAATGGAAGCAGATACTTTGCGTTGTTCATTGACGATCTCACCAGGATGACCTGGATATATTTCTTGAAAGTTAAAAATGAAGTGTTTACAGCATTCAAAAGCTTCAAAGCCTTGGCAGAAAATCAAAGCAGTAGTTACATCAAAGTTCTCCGGACTGATAATGGCAATGAATACATTTCAACTGCATTCCAGAATTTTTGCAAAGCTTTAGGAATCGTCCATCAACTAACTGTAGCCTATACTCCACAGCAGAATGGAGTCTCTGAGCGCAGGAATAGAACCATTATGGAGATGGCTCGAAGCATGCTGTTTGACAAAAGAATTCCAAAAAAATTCTGGGCAGAAGCTGCTGCTACTGCTGTTTTCTTGCTGAATCGCCTACAAACGAAGGCTGTCGATCAAATGACACCGTTCCAAGCATGGACAGGTAACAAACCTTCGGTCAAAAATCTGAAAATTTTTGGATCTCTTTGTTTTTATCACATTCCTGCAGAGAAGAGATCAAAGCTAGATGAAAGGGCTGCCAAAGGAATCTTCATTGGCTATTCAACCGAAGTTAAAGGATTCAGAGTCTATGATCCAATCTTGAATAAAATTGTTGTCAGTAGAGATATTCAGGTGGATGAAGAACAATTCTGGGATTTTGAACGCAAAGAACCACAAAAGCATTCTGATGTGGAAGTTGACGATCCTAACCAACTTTCTCAAATTCAAGCAGAAGCAGAATTCTCAATTGAGGATACAACTGATGGGGCTGTTATTCGAACAAGCTCTTTGGCAAATATCTATGAAAGATGCGGTTATGTCTATGCCGAACCAGCCAATTTTTCAGAAGCTGCTCAACAACCAGAATGGATGCAAGCTATGCGAGATGAGATTGCTGTGATCGAAAAAAATAACACTTGGCAACTTTCAGATTTACCAGAAGGAAGAAAAGCCATAGGAGTGAAGTGGATTTTCAGAACCAAGTTCAATCCGGATGGTTCTATCTTCAAACACAAAGCTCGATTAGTTGTTAAGGGCTTTGCACAAATTGCAGGTGTCGATTACGTAGAAACGTTTGCGCCGGTTGCTCGTCATGACACCATAAGACTACTGTTAGCGATTGTTGGTCAGAAAGGATGGGTTGTTTTCCATCTTGACGTGAAGTCAGCTTTCCTCAATGGAGAGCTTGAAGAAGAAATCTACGTCCAACAACCGGAAGGATTCGAAGTTGCTTTAGGCAAAGTTTACAGGCTAAGGAAGGCATTATACGGGCTGAAACAGGCCCCTAGAACTTGGTACCAAAAGATTGATGCATATCTTATAAATTCAGGTTTCAGGAGGAGCTTGAATGAAGCAACACTAAAGAGAATGAAATTGAGTGAAGAAGATTGATTGATTTCATTTGATTACAGAGATTAAATACAGATTACAGATGGATAGACTCCACTTTACAAGGAAATACATTTGAATTCAAATGTTCCTGATTATCAGCTAACTAATCAACAGAATAAATCTGTAATTAAATGTATTGATTACACAGTCAATCACACATGCACAAGTACTGCACTTATACGCCTCCCTCAAGCTTGTAGTTGGAAGCAACTCCAAGCTTGCTCAAATTAACATGGAACATCGTTTTGGCAAGGGGTTTAGTGAGCATGTCAGCTAGCTGATCCTTCGCATGAACATGTTGAACTTGAAGATGCTTATTGAGAACCAAGTTCCGAACACAATGAAAATCCACAGCAATATGTTTCATTCGCGTATTTATCGCCGGATTTTTGCTCAAGTACAAGACACCAACATTGTCGCACAAAATTATTGAAGAAGCAGGCGATTGAATTTGAAGTTCACGTAGCAAGTTTTGTACCCAGGTCACTTCCGATGCTGAGTTTGCCACAGCCTTGAATTCAGCCTCTGTAGAAGATCGCACCACTGTTTGTTGCTTTTTCGAAGACCAGCTGATGGGGTTGCGACCAAGAAATAAAATGTGACCCGAGGTAGAGTGTTGGCTATCTGTATCACCTACCAAATCAGCATCAGAGTACATCGATAGGTTGAAAGAATTCGTTCTTTGTAGCATCAGTCCGAGAGTAGATGTCCCACGGAGATAGCGAAGAACACGCTTGAGAGCCTGCCAGTGAAGCTCAGATGGTTGATGCATAAACTGTGAAAGTTTGTTCACCGCGTAGCTGATGTCTGGCCGAGTAAATGAGAGGTATTGAAGCTTGCCGAGAACAGTGCGATAGCGAGAAGCATCAAATGGGGGAGCACCATCTTGGACAGATAATTGACAGGTCGAGGACATTGGTGTGGCAGCCGGGTTACACTCATGCATGTTTTCGAGAGATAGCAGTTCCTCAATGTAAGTAGTTTGATTGAGAAAGAGTCCCTTAGTCGAACGATAGACCTCGATGCCCAAGAAGTAGTGTAGTGACCCAAGATCTTTAATTAAGAAGCGGCTAGCAAGTGCGGCAATCACATTATTCACCGCTGCAAGGTTGCTACCCGTAACAATGATATCATCAACATAGACTAAGATAAACACTTCAACCGCTCAAGATCGGAAGATAAACAAGGACGGATTAGACTTGGATTTGACAAACCCAACATGTTGCAAGTGATTTGTTAGAGCCATATACCACGCCAATGGTGCTTGTTTCAACCCATAAATAGCTTTTCGCAGCTTGCAAATGTGAGTTGGTGCCGAGGGTGTTTCATAACCAGGTGGTTGGGACATATAGACCTCTTCTTGTAGCTCACCCTGAAGAAATGCATTGTTGACATCGAGTTGTCGTAGCGGCCAGTGGCGAGAGACAACAATAGAGAGAACAATACGAACGGTGGTCGGCTTAACCACAGGACTAAAGGTAGACTGATAGTCAATCCCTGGGCGTTGTGTGAACCCCTTGGCAACCAAACGAGCCTTGTATCTGTCTATTGTACCATCCGATTTCCGTTTGATCCTGAAAAGCCATTTACAAGCCACAATATTTTTTGTTGGATCATGTGGAACCAAATCCCATGTCCGATTACTTGTTAGTGCATCAAATTCAACTTTCATGGCATCCCGCCACTCTTTATGTTTTTTGGCTTGTTTCACAGTAACGGGTATGGTTGTGGGTGGTGGAACATAGGCTAAATAATTAAATTTTATCTTTGGTTTGTAAATGTTGTGTTGGGAACGAGTGACTGGGCGTTGGGGAGCCGGTTGCTGGGGAGAGGTCATGGGAAGAGAAGTGATGTCAGATACAGGGGGTTGTAATGGGTCGATGTCAGTTGTGGGTGAAGTGAGTGGTGGACTAGTTGATGGGGAAGGGAAAGGGGAGGTTGGGTCGGTATGGGGTGGTTCAGTAATAGACAAAGGAGGAGGCAGAGACATACCTTGAGCAGCCGAGGAAGCTGATGGTGCATTGGAAGCAGCGAGAGTCGGCGGCAGTGAGCTTGGGTTGGGACAACGGAATACAGGAAGTGGATGAGGAAGGGTAGGTGGCTGTGAAGGGTACTCTAATCGGTCTTCTCGGACTGTTTCAGGCTGAAGATCCCATGCCAAGGTTGCGGCCCGATTGGAAAGATGTTGGAATCTGGTTTGATAGGGGTATTCATGTTCACAAAAAACAACATCACGTGACAGGTATAATTTGGATTTGATTGGGTCAAAGCACATGTGACAGTGATGAGTAAGGGAGAAGCCAAGATATACACATGGGGTTGACCTAGGCTCTAGTTTGTGGTTGGTGTAAGGGCGAATCCAAGGGTAGCATAGACAACCAAAACATCGTAAGGAGGCATAATCGGGAGTTCGAGTAAACAGTTTTTCATATGGGGACAAAAAATCCAATGTTGGAGATGGTAGACGATTGATTAAGTATACCGCATGCTGACAAGCAAAAGACCAAAGGGTGGGGGGAAGGGAAGCTTCGGCAAGTAAAGTTTTGGCGGTTTCAACAATATGACGATGACGACGCTCAGCAAGAGCAACTCGTTGGGGAGTGTAGGGAGGGCTGATAAGATGCTCAATGCCTTTGGCTTGTAAAAATGGATCTAGACTCTTATACTCGGTACCGCCATCTGTATAAAATGATAAAATTTTTGTTGCAAAGTGATTGTCGAGTAAAGGTTGTAGTTTTTGAAAAATTTCTTTGACCTCGGTTTTGGATCTCAAGGTGTAAATCCATGTATACTTTGTAAATTGATCAACAAAAATACAATAGTATAGCTTTTTATCAATTGACAGAATTGGCGAAGGACCCCAAAGATCACTAAAAATTGTTTGCAAATGCTTGGTACTTGACAATGTAAATTCATGGAATGGAAAATGATGTGCTTTATTGCAAAGACAGGAATTACATGATGTAGACTTGTCTTGTTTAGAAACTGGTAAAGAAAATTGCTTGCAAACAAAATTGAAAATTTTAGAATGCGAATGGCCTAGTCTGTGGTGCCAAAGGGCATTGGATGTGGTAGCAAGGTTGGCTTTGGGTTGGGTTTTTGGCCATTCATAGAGGCCCTCGTTGCTCCGTCCCTGCACCAGCGGCTTCTTCGTTCGGAGGTCCTTCACACAAAAAGAAGACGGGTAAAACTCAATTGATGTTTGATTGTCATGACAAAATTGTGAAATAGAGATTAAATTGCGCTTAATTTGTGGTGCACAAAGAGTATTAGAGAGCGTGAAAGATGAATTGGATGCAGTTAATTGAGTAGAACCGGAATGAGTTATGGGAATATTTATACCATTGCCCATGGTGATACCTTCGTAACCATAATACTCAGGCATGTCATGAGGTTCGGATGTGACATGATGCAATGCTCCGGTATCAAGCAACCACGGACTGGAATTGTTAGAAGTGGCTGCCGCATAATGTGCTTTAGCGTCATAATGATTGTGAGATCGGGAGCGGCAGACATCTGCTTCATGACCGGTTCGTTTGCATAGCTGGCATTTAACAAGCTCGGCAGTGCTTGAATATCCACGCCTCAGATTAGGGCGGCCATTATGCCACTGAGAAAAGGGACTGTCACCACGATTGGTGCCGCGGCCAAAATGATTGTAGCGACGACCATTACGCTGGTTGGAGTTGTGAGTCGGCTTGATGCTGTGAGCTATGGCGGCCGTGATGGTGGTTGTCGGCTTCTTGGCTTCTTCATGTTGAAGAAAGATCTCGTGATCAAGCAGTTTATCATACAAATCTTCATATGAAATCGTTGTATCACGGGCACGGATCGCAGCGGAGATTTCTCGGTATTTTGTCCCAAGGCCACGAAGAATTTGAACCACGAGCTCATCATTGGCAATGGGAGCGCCAGCTTGGGCTAGCTCATCAGCCAAGACTCGAATCCGAGCGAGATATTCTGTCATTGGTAGCGTATCTTTTGTAAGGCGAGCAAGTTTTTCTCTTAGGCTAAACAACCGGGATTGAGATTTGTCTGCATAAGTTGTGTGTAGCGACTGCCATGCCCGGTGGGCAGAGGATGCATTAGCAATCATTGGGGCAATAGTGGTATCGATAGATGCCATCAAAGCATTCTGGATTAGTTGGTCTTGCCGGAACCATAAGATAAAGTCCGGATTGGAAATGTTGGCAGGGCCGGTTGTCCGTTCAGGAGCAGCGGTACTGCCGTCGAGATGACCATATAGGTCGTGTCCATGCATGAGCATGGAAACCTGGGCTTTCCAGGTCGCAAAATTTACACTGCCTGTGAGCTTGATTGGTAGCTGGGAGGCCGGATTGAATTGGACAATCGGCGAGACGGGATTTGGAGTGTCAGAGTTAACAACTCGGTGATTGCTGGCTAGTTGAGTCATTGTGACAGAGGAAGAAGGCTAAGGGGAGGGAAAGAAAAAAACTGGTATAATGCTCGGTTAGAGAGAAAAGGGCTCTGATACCATAAAGAGAATGAAATTGAGTGAAGAAGATTGATTGATTTCATTTGATTACGGAGATTAAATACAGATTACATATGGATAGACTCCACTTTACAAGGAAATACCTGATTATCAGTTAACTAATCAATAGAATAAATCTATACTTAAATGTATTGATTACACAGTCAATCACACGTGCACAAGTACTGCACTTATAGGCAGCCACTATTTTGGACACACTAAATTTCCCTGCAATCCGAACAGAGGATGGGTTTTCAGAGTCGGCTCACCCTCGTGGGGTCGCAAAGGAGGAAGAGGAACGTAATTGATACGAAGAATTTTCTTTTGTTTTGGTTGGACTAAATTCTGGCCTTTTGTTATTTGAGATGAATGGCAGGAAACTGAATAGAGATTTATGAGACAATTATGCTCATATATTGACAAGATATGTACAACCTCTTGAATTGATGCTCTTGTTTTCAGTTATTTGGGAGTCACTTTGGCAAGTGATGTGAATTGTATTACTTTTGTTGCCAATATTTTGAAAGCTCGCATGATTGTGGCAAATTGGTTGCTTTCTGCAGGAATGGAGCATTCCAAAACCTAGGCACTTGCGTCTTCTGAGGACTGCTTTACAGGGAGAGACTGTAAACAACAATTTGTAAAGTAGCTAATTGGATAGTCTTATCAAATTCTTGTGCTGATGATAAACATGTCTTCTTTCTAACTTTATTGAATGTTCTTTTGCTAGTCAAATGAGAAGCTGAAGCTGTCAGATCTCTGTGTCCCTTTGGCTGTCCAACGATGGTGGCCATGTGTTGAATCTGGCAATGCCCCTTGTGAGTAATAAGAAAATCTTGATGGTTGAACGAGTTATCGAGTTATACTTCTGCATTATGGTACACTAGGAAAAAAGGAACAGTACTGTTTGTTGTTTTGAACAGCATTACCGAACAAGTCTAAGGGTTATAAGTGAAACAAAAGTAAAGATAATACTAAAATTAGTAATTAAAACTTTTTAAGTAAAATATATATGAAATAAAATGGCTCTATTTTAAAAATTATATGTATAAAATATTAAAAGAAATAGTCAATACATTAAAAAATACAGTTAAGTTAACTAAGAGGGAGCAAATAAAGAATAAGAACGTACCTTGTTCAAATGGAAAGGCTAAGTGATAAGGTATGTGAGAAAGTTTGTCTGTTTGGATTGATTGAAGAGCAGGACAGTTGATTATATCTAACTCTTGGAGTTTGGGGGTGATGGTCGGTGATAGTAAACAATATGGCAATGTCTTCAACTTTGGGCAGTTGTAGATACGGAGAAAATCAAGGCATGGCATAACTGTAATTGTATTATTAAAACTCTCCATCAACCACCCGTCAATGTCATCCCACTCTTTCCATTCCAGAAAGTTCACAAAATGAAGTGTCTTCAATTTTGGAAATGATAAGAAAGATGTTGCCGTTTCGTTTCCTTTTTCTATTCCCAAAAATTCAACACCAACTCTTTTCACCCTCATGTTCTTCATGTATAGCTCTGTAAGGTTTGACAACTTTCCCAATGGAGGCAATTCCTCACAATTTCTACAGTTAGTAATCCTAAGCACCCTTAGTAGATTCAACTTTATCACCCAACTTGGGAACAACGTCTTGCCTTCATACTCTTTTATTTTTAATGTTTTCAAATCCGAAGGTGGCTCCAAAGCTTCAAGTAACTCCTCCTCATCTTCTCGCACATGATCTCCATCAAAAATTAATTCCAAATAAGTGATGTTTTTTTTCTTCATAAGTTGTGCTTTTTTTGCCTCTTCTACCTTTCTCACGTTTCCCAATCCTCTTATCTTCAAACTTTTTTTGATATTATTCAACTTCTCCATTTCAACAATAGTAGATGCTCCATTCTCATACATACATACCAAGAAGTATCTCAACTCTTTCAGATAGCAGAGATTTCCTATTCCTTTAGGAAGATATATTTCACGATCCCAAATATCTAAATACATTAAGTTGATTAGTTTCCCAATCCCTTGAGGCAATTCTACTAGATTGGTACACTTTTTAAGATTTAACGTCTGCAAATTGTAACACTCACACAAACTCTCTGGTAACTTCTTTAGATGTTCATTCCTAGACAAGTCAAGCCACCTGAGATGAACTAATCTATTTATCAAAGATGGAACTTCTTTGATACCACATTTGCTAAGATTTAAAGTCCTTAGACATGTCAAACGATCTAATATATCCGTAACTGCATCAACAGCCAATGATGATTTATACCTACGGAATTGAATGTTCAAATTGCGTAATTTGTTGAGACCATAAATAAATACAGGGAATGAAGCATCTTTTTCTATCAGCAAAGTTAAATGACAAGCATTTGCATTTGAGCATAAAGAGTTTTCATTAAACTCTGTACCTTTTGAGACTTCTATCATCAAGCACTCATCTTTTGCAAATGTTTGGGCTAAATCACTTACCATGTCATGCAATTTAATCGAATCATATTCACTTTGGAACAAAGAACGTGCAATCAAATTATTAACATAAGTCTCACCAACTATCTCCAAATCTTCTTTTTCTTCTTTTCCTCTTAAATAACCTTGAGCCATCCACATTCTAATCAGTCTTTCCTTTTTAATCGTATAATCTTTAGGAAAGATTGCACAATATTTGAAACATTGCTTTAATGACAATGGCAAATCATAATAACTAAGCTTTAGAAGATCTAAGTCATTACTACCTTTCCATTCTTTTTTTTCCAAGACTCTCAACCATTCTTTTTCAGATTTTTTAAAGCGTAAAAGTCCTCCTACAGTGTTAGCAACAAGAGGCAATCCCTTGCATTTCTCAGCAATTCTCCTACCAATGCTCTCTAACCTTTGACCATCACCTTGAATAAGAGTAACTTGACTAATTATTGACCAACATTCCTCTGAAGTCAAAAGTCCTATTTTGTATATGTTCTCAAGATTACATCCCATGACTGTAGCAACCCTTTTGTTACGAGTCGTTACTAAAATTGTACTTCCTAGTAAACCACATGTAAGAGATTGCTCCAATTCCTCCCATTTACTGCGACTCTCATTCCACACATCATCTAAAACAAGCAAGAATCTTTTCTTACTAAGAAGTAACCTTATTTTTTTTACCACATTATTGAATTCTTTGAGATCACGTGTACTAGAAGAATTATCAAGAGATTCCAAAATTACTTTTGCAATGTGCATTTCATCAAAAGGCTCCGAAACACACACCCATATCTTCTCCTCAAAATGAGTTTGGATTTCACTATCGTTATAAATGAATTTTGCTAATGTGGTTTTCCCAATTCCTCCCAACCCAACAAGAGAGATGATATGGGGATTAGATCTGGCATCAAGTATCATACTTTTGACTTGATCTTTTTCTACATCTCTACCTTTTACCTTTTCTGTTTCAACGACAGATGTAGTCACGTGTCTCTCGATATGCTTATCAGATTTGTTGGTTGAATTAAGTTGATATCGAACTTTATCGGTTGCAATGTTATCTAGCATTTGATGGATTTCTTTTATTCTGCCACCGATAACATGACGAAGACCAACGTCGCGCATAGTAAAGCAGTTGCAGCGAAAAATAGAGAATACCTTGTGCTTGAGAGTAATGGGATCGGATGAGTGGGGTTCAAGTTGGCGTTGTGATGTCTGAATCCAGGTCTTCCACTCATCAATCACGTCTTCCATGTCATATGAAACAGTTTTGAGGTCTAACAGCCAGTTCTTGACAGAAGCCTCCTTCAGTTGTTGCTCCTCTGCATCATCTAGTAGGTCTTGAATATTCTTGAAATTTCTCACGAGTTTTTTAACATCATCGTTAACTCCAGTCACCAACTTCGCCTCTTCTTTTATGGTACTCAGCATCATGGAGGTTAGATCCTCCACCACAGCAGAAATAATAGCATCAACCATTATAGGGATCAAAGGGGTAAGCAAAAGGGTTATGAGAATTTGAAGAAGACAATGATTGCAGAGAGGCAGAAATGAAATTCTCTATTTATAGACTATTTGAAAACAGCTCAATGGAAATCACATGCAGGAAATTTACAAGAAATTTCACATCTTTCCTTACAAGCTGTTGTAGTCGGTAAACATTTAATAATAAAAGTTGTTGTAGGTATCACCACTCACGTCTATCGATTTGTCAACATTGGACAGACATCAGCTTTATATAAAGGAAGCACGTTAATCAACCTCACTTACAGCTTGCACGCACTGTGGTGCAACTTTTGAGAAGACGGTAAATGTCAAAAGAAAATGGAAGAAAGAAGTTGTAAGGTGGCAGTGTGGAATGTTGGAAGCCGTGAGAACTCTTCCAGTTTTTTCACAGCCACATTTTGCTGGTGAAAACAGCAGCCACATGTCATTATGGACTTGGTACAACTTCTGTAACATCATCACTTTGCTATTGAAAAAAATCATATCCTCCGTCTTAAAAAGTAAAAAGCATATATTCTTTTTCGTGTCTTTAAGCACAGGTATATATATATAACCATGGTCTAGCAAACAAGACACGCTGATCTTGACTGCCAAGTAAAAACAAGAAGTTCTTTCAAACAGCAAAGAACACAAGCAGTAACAATATGGCAAATCTGATATGGAGTGTTCTCCAAAATCAAATTCTTTTTATGGCTTGTTGCTGAAGACAAATTACTCACAAAAATGTTTCTTTTTCGTAGGGGAATCATCGATTCAAGAATTCATGAGTATGTCTTTACTGGCTGTAACTGAGACACTTCAAAGAATTTAATTACAAAAACTAACATATCAATCGAGGAACATCAACATTTCCAAGAAAGATCAATTAAAGACATAAGAAAAATAATTACAATGAAGGTACTATATCAATTAAAAATATCAAAATATGTGGACTGTAGGAGAATTTGAGGTTACTTTGAGATTATTTCAAGTACTAGCCGGTGAACTTTTTTTAATCTTATGTTATATAATGGATAAAACATGTATTATTGAATATTTTTAATTTCTAAAACAATTTAAAAATTACATTTAATTAAACCCTAAAATTTTTAATTTTTATTAAATAAATTATAAAATTAAAACCAAATCATCTAAAACAAGGAAAAACTTTTTATATTGAAAATTGTATGCATCTCTTAATTTACTGAAAGAATCACTAAAAGATTTAAGAAATATTTTAACAATCTACATTTCATCCGCAAGGTTTCGAAATGCACACCTT
>JAOTAZ010000220.1:1272519-1288215 GCA_025629785.1 Erythroxylum oxycarpum | reverse complement strand
TATTCAAATTTTTAAATAATTTTAATCTTTTTTAATATTTGCAAATCAAAGATTATTTGTAAAACCTAACTTTCAATTTTGTTCAATTTACTTTTAACTTTTTAAAATTTAATAAAACCTGAACTCTTACCTCTAAAACATTAATAATAAAAGAACACTAGAGTATTAAATGAATTGATTTTATACGTTTTGTTATTAATTTGTATCTATATATATTATAAGTTCTTATTTTCTTAAAAAAAAAATCTTATTCCCTGTTTTGAAGTTCTCCACCACGTTTGGAGTGTTACAGTTGAGGAAACCTACAAGAAAGGTGCCACACACCACGTAACTCTTTTCAGTACATAGAATGCGAAAATACTTCACAACCACTCAGGTTACTATACAAAACTAGATCCATC
Source organism: Erythroxylum oxycarpum (assembly GCA_025629785.1). Taxonomy (NCBI): domain Eukaryota; kingdom Viridiplantae; phylum Streptophyta; class Magnoliopsida; order Malpighiales; family Erythroxylaceae; genus Erythroxylum; species Erythroxylum oxycarpum. The sequence goes on along the minus strand of JAOTAZ010000220.1, from coordinate 1,287,814 downwards.
CTGGTCTAAGAACATCATTATCTTCATGATGGCTGAATGTTTACGAATCAGAAGTGGAGCACTGATCCTTCTGTTGCTCATCATCATCATCATCTTCCTTCAAGTTCTTCCAGTTGTTGGCGAGGGAGGGCAACACAGAGTCGTAAACATGCAAGAGAAGCAACCTCTTGCAAAGATGGTGATTGACACAATCTCTATGTTCAAGAAATCCCACAAAAGTTCCTGGGAGAAATTCAAAACCATCATCCGCGACGTGCAGTTCAAGTACTTCACACCAAATTTAGAGTAAGATTGATATGAGTTTCTCATCATCCGATTTGTGTTCCAGTTTTGGGACAGCTTTTGAGTTGATGATTGATGGTAGTTCTGTTTGACAGCTTTAGAGGTTCAGAGGTGAATTCTGGAGGTGGAAACGGTGAGAGTGGTGGGACTGCAGGGAGGATGAAGGAGGCAGCAGAGAAGAGTTTTGAGAGAAGCAAGAAGAAAGCACAGGAATCTGCTAAAACTGCTGCAGAAGCTGTGGAAGGTGCAGTACACAAGACAGCAGACAAAGTTAAAGAGAAACTTTCAGAAGATGATCATGGAGGTGTAAGCCGTCATGACGAGCTTTGATAGGAGATCTTTTGATATTATACATGGTTTAATTTCTTAAACTCCTTTTAGTTTTCATTTTATAAGATCCTGTTCTTGTTTTTGTTACCATAAATTTTGATTAACAATTCGCGGGCTCAGTTTAACAGTAGATTTCATTTGTTCATTTTTTAAAAATCTTAAAATCATATCAATCTATATATATCAAAAGACAACGAGTTTCTAAATATATATGACACTAAGTCCCTATCAATTCATATTTCAACTGCCCTGATCTCACATTTTCTTAACTAATACCGTAAAGCAGTGGGAATGATCAGCTTCCTTTTCTCCAACTGCTCTCCAATGGCGTTCTATGCAACAACAAAAATGCACCATTCTGGTTTTGTTCGATAGAATTCTCCATTTTCTCTTCACCCACATCAAAAAAACGTCTATAAATCCCAAGCTGATCGATCAGTTTTCACTCTATTAATTTCATCGTTTTCCATGCTTTTATAGATCAGTACCAACATTCTGGTTGAACTCATTGTCAAATTATAGAAACTACAAGACCAGTTCCACACATTCCAGCATTGTGACGCTCTTCAAATTCTGAACTGTCAAGTTTCATGATTATTAGATTTGAATTTAATCAATATCATCGCACTCTGATAACAAGTATCATGCAAAGGAAAATACTCATATATGACTCATTGCATTAGCAAAGTATTTGGATTTGTGTGTACAAGCAACAACTTATACGGGCACGGATGAAAAGCCAGATACAGCCATCCCAAAAAGAGCACTTCTTGTACTCAAGAAGCGTTACTAAATTATGGCAACAGGAGATACCAAAACCATATCGTAGAAACTCAAGCACCAGTATTTCTCCGGCCAACACGGGCAACAAAACCAGCTTTGATAGGCGCAACTGACCGTCCAGAACCGCACTGCATGTAACAAATAGATTAGGAAATCAGTGGCTTTGACTAAGAATTTGAGAAATTTAAAATGAATGATAAAAGTACATCTGTGTAATGGTAGAAAGATCTTCACATAAGCAGTTGACTAACCAGCTCCAACAACCAGACTGACAACGAAATAATGCCCTTGCATTTAGAAATGGTCGTAATAATATTGTTCATGGTTTCAACCCGAAAAGGAAAAAAAAAGATCAATGTCCAACACACAAGGGGAACATTCAGGACAAACAGTAACCGAGTTATGGTACTTGGGACATATCCACAAACTCTAAGAACAGGTGCAAACAGGCGATGAAGACATATCTTTCAACCATGTTATTCCTCAGTAAGTTATTTGGCAGCATAATTTTAAACTTCATGCTAGTAAAGCAGAATAACTATCAAATCTATCTCATTCAACCATCAAATTATTTTGCTTTATTCCAACTGTTGACTGCAAATGCTTATAGTTTTAATATGGCTGTTAAATCCAACCATACTATCCTACTAAGAAGGCCTCAGAACTAATACAAAATGTATCTGTCATACCATAGGATCCGACAATGTAGGCAAATCATCGATCATCCTAGGCCTCCTTAAGATAAATTTTAGACAACACTCTCAGATAGAACCAAAGACAGTTAACAGTCATAGCACTTTCATCAGCTGTAGCAGGAATAAAGGCGTTAAGGACATTTCCATATACCTTAATGAATTATAAGCTTTTTCAACTGACTTTGAACACAATATCAAATTCCCTTTATGACAATAGCTGCCAAATCAATCTCATCCAACCACCAAATATTATTTAACTTCATTAATGCTAACAAGAAGGCCTCAGAACTAAACATAATGTATCCGTCATACCAGAGACCAGACAATGTAGGTAAATCAATTATTATCCCAGGCCTCCTTAACAGAACAATCGGAATTGAGTTAATATTCTCAGGTAGCACCAAAGACAGTTGCAAAATCATAGCACTTCCACCAATAAAATTAGGTTTACCAACAAGATGATGTTATAAGAACAAAGCCTAATAACTGTTTCCAGATATCTAAAAAAAAGGTTGACATTCCATAACTGCAGCTTGTGCACCAACATAAACGGTTTCAGCTGGTTTTGAACATAATATCAAATTCTCTTGATGACAAAAAAAACCATATCAATCTCATCCAATCATCAAATTATTTAAGTTCATTAATGCAAATACTTCTACTTTAACAATGCTGTTAAAGCCATATCAAGGGTTTTAATTAGGCCTCAGAGCAAATTTCAGTATGTATCTGTCATACCAGAGAATCTGACAATGTAGGCAAATATTCAGTCATCACCGGCCGTCTTAAGAGAACATTTGAAAACTATCTTCTCTAAGACACTACCAACAAACCCTGTCAACGCCATACTACTTTCACAAATCTTAATAAAGTTTTTGACAGAACAAAGCCATGCCCACAAAATCTAAGAATTATCCCGAGTATCTTAACAAGGTTTTGTTAGTTTACAGATCCACTATGATGTAATATCATTAATTATATGAACTATTGCATGTATAATCTAAGATTTGACAGTCTTAACTGCAGTCCATCATTACCAACTTAAACACACATATCATCAAATTTCTTGATCAAAATAGTAGTACAATCCCAATAATTTGTACAAGACCTTTACTTTCAGGAGTGTTTGATGTCAAAATAGATCGATTATGATCCATGATTGCATCATGTTATAATGATCACTCAGGCACCCTCTCTGCTAGTAAAAGTCAATGCTTGGGGCTGAGAAGGGCTTGAGATTTAAAGGACACTGGAAAAGGAAAGGAGATGCAGTGATATATAAACCATTACCTTCTCACATCTGAGGAAGAATAGACGGTTCTCCTTAGATAATATAGTATCAGGACTTTTGCACCCAAGACAAATGACATATTCATCTGTCAATAATGTAGAAGAAAAAGCTGTGTGTGACACCAATAACAATAGGGAAGGAAAAGAATGACAACAAACCCAGAATATGATGGATCAATTAAAAAAGAAAAAGCTACTCACTGATATAACGACGCAGTATCCCCTCAAAATTTTTGGGCGCAAATCTTCCCTTAACCACTAACCTTTGCTGGCCATCAAGGGATCCACTTGTCCCCAGTTCAGCAAGCAAAAAAGCCATAACATGATCTGGCTGCCGATGCATCCTGCATATTTTAATCCACCAAAGAAGGGAGGATGAAATTAAACTTTAGTTTCCTAGAAAAAGATCATAAACAATTATCTTTATGAGCAAAATGGTAGTCCAGTCAGAAGATGCCTCATATGTTATCTTTCCTTATGAATTACTCCATGATTTCTATAAACATTCAGCACACAGTATTCATCTTCACAACAATGGGATTTTAAATCTCCTCACAAGTGCATAAATATCAAATCCGTATATATGTATATATATATATATATGTGTCATTTTAGCATATAACTATTCTTCTTTCTTATATTAATAAATTCATTATGTCTGTATTTCAAAAGAAAAATGTTAAAGAGGATATTATAAAAGCATACGTCTTGCATAAATCCATGAAATTCACAAATACAGTCTTCTTTGTTCCCTCACGAAGAACCTGCGGTGGCCTCATAACAGTTCTACGCCTATCCCCAGCGAGCTCTGGATTGTTCTCACGCAAAATGTTAAATACCCTACCAAGGAGCTGCTCATATGATGCAGCAAAAAGATAGTTGTGTTAGTCCAAGATAGCATAAAGATAAAGAAAAAGGCTGCATACCATCCACCAAAAGGTAGACATATTGTATGAAAACTCAACAGAAGTTAAAGTTGACACTGATTGCAAGGGTGTTCTGGCTTACATCTTGGGAACAAAGTTCTATGCAAGTTATACATCACAGATCTTAAAATGAGAGAAAATTATATCACAAAGTTAGAAATATGACAAATTATGGAGATAGTGATACAGCCTTGGTCTTTAAACTTCAAAGCCCACACATACAGATCAATAATATAGGTATAGGATCAGTCAAAATATGGAGATGGAAGTATGAAAGGATTCTTTGTTCTTTTTGCATTATTATAATTGTGATGGATGTAAACGTAAGTTTTCTACGTAGGTGTGTGGAAGCTGAACAACAATTCATATGGTAGTACCCAGAAATGTAAAGACCTATACCATAATTCCTAGCACCAGCACCAACTAATAGCATGCCTTTAACAAGCTTTCTTTTCTCCCCCAGTTTAAAAGGATTAGTTCCATTGAAATATCATTTTACCTCTTCGTATTCATAATCACGGTCACTTCCTTCCCAAGGATAACGCTGTTGTTGTAGAGATGTCCCTTCACCTTGCTCATCCTCATCCACATGATCTAGATGGCCAAACAAAGGAACAAAGTTAGAATCAATTATTGATGTTTAACAAAGTTATGGAAAAATATACACTAATAACCACACAAGTCACTAATTTTATAGATTACCATCCAAATTATCTCCAGCATCCCCTATCTCCTCATTCAAAAGACCACTTTCTACTTGTAATGTCAATCGAATCTCCAGAAGTCATTTGTTTGTGAAGCTGTAAATAGGAATACAATGCAAAATTTACAAAACCATGGCCCATGGATTCATCAAAGGCATTTAGACTCACAGGTTTCTTCTTCTTCTTCTTCAAACTAACAAAATTACCCTCAAGCCCATCAGACACTGCAATTTCAAAGAGGAAATAAGTAGAAAAGAAAGACAAAGGGCATTCATGGCACATTGATTATCCCAAAAAACTTGCTAAACAACATAACAAAGATCGTAAACGAAGATACCGGACAAAGATTAAATTTTCTCAACCAGTTTGTCCACAAAATCATCAGAAAGATCTTGAAGAGTGGAGTTCTTCTTCTTCTTTTTCTTAGTGGCATCAAAGGGGGCAAGCTACAACAAAAACTCCATCATGTTCAAAATCGTTTTATACAATCCACTTTATTACATGAGAACAAAAGGGAGAGCAACTTACTTCTGCCACCTCATTAGTTACTTCATTCAAAGCATCGTCTACCATGGTTTCTTTAAATAGAGTACAACATGTAGTCTGTACCAATATAAATCAAATATCTCATACAATAATCCACTATCAATTTTTAAAAGATGTGAAGACAGAGAACATTATATGGTTGTTATTAGATCATTAACAAACCAAGGAGTTTTTTAAGCAAAATCTCTTTATCTCCTATTAACAGTATAGTAAAATCACGAATCAATGGACACAAACTAAAAATTAATTTAACTTTTAAAATGTAAAAAGCCTCAGAAAATCTTAAAATCAATGATGAGTAACTACTCAAATCAATAATGAGAAAAACAAGATTAAAATAGATCTAAAAGAAAATAAGATATCTTCAAAATGTAAAAACATAGCCCAAGCTGTAGTACAGTTTTTACTTCATACTATTAATTTTGATTGACTTGGTTGAATACATTTCCTATCTAAACACCCAGAATCCATAACCCAAAGTAAACAACATGGTAAACAAAAGAAGAAGAAAAAATTGTCGAAATTAGAGGAAAATCAAACCTTGAAGTGAAAAATTATCAGATTCTAGAAGTAAAAGAGACGTAGAAATGTGAGAGCCTGTGACAAATGAAATTCGTCGCTGCTGGAAATACTAGATAAAATACCCAGATGAAAAAAAAATACCCCTCACCCATTCAACACCCATCACCCATTCGAAAAAATACAAATTACTTACCTGGAATCTGGAAATGTTAGAATGCTGGAATCACAAACTGAAGAAGAGAATCACGTACTTGAAGAAGTAGAAGATTTTGGAGGCTTAAACGTGAGAGGGTAAGAAGTTTCAGAGGCTCGAATATGTTTCAACGTGGAAGAAGGATAAGTTGTTTCGGAGGCTTGAACATGAGAGGATAGAGTTGTCTTCAACAAGAACAGCAGAGGATAGTGTTGTCTTCAACAAGAACAGCTATTCTTCGAATAGGTAAAGATAGGTTGGGATCGGTTTTGTGTATTCTCCAAATTTAAGAATAGTTGTTCCGAGGCTTTAGTTATTCCGTATTTGTTTTTAACCAAACACATATTTAGGAATATGTCGGGAATATGATAGGAATAGAATAACTATTCCTTTCTACCAAACAGCCCGTAAAAGGTTAACAATATTGTAATTGTATACTTCCTTGTAATTTGTTCTCTGCGAGTTTCAAAAACTCTATAGAAGAAGGTTGCTTATCCAAGGTGGTATAGTTTATGGGAGATTGTTGTTTCAAAAATTCAGGAAGAGTAGTTGTGTTAATGAGCTGAGTCATTCAGCAATTTTTCCTTTTAACATGTTTAGTGATATAATTATTTTTATGCATTCATTTTTTTATACATATTTACACTTATATGATAAATTTCATGAGATAAATATAGATTGCAAATGAAATTATGATAAGATTATAATTATGAGTTAATATTGTATTTATATATTACCCCTAAATTGTTCCTAGTCATTGTTTTATTAAGACTGGATATTAATAGAGCATAAAAATACTAGCTCACATTATGTTTCTTCCTTGTGAAGGAAGTAGTCGATCTCATATATTAAAAAATAGAGATATTTAAACAAATGTATGGGTGATTATTAAAAAGACATTGAACTGACTTCATATAAGAATTCTTTTTAGAACATTACTTGTGTGTATATGAAAATTCTTGATGTGATGATCATATAAGTGATTCTTTAACATAAGATCTCTAAAGTATTCAGTACAAGGATTGTTATATTTTAATACGACTTATGAACTATTCAAGGATAGTTCAATTGGTGGTCATTAGATATAACATGTACTTTATGGAGACAGTTGAGTAATCAATATATGATTCATCACCCTAAAGTGATTAGAAATAATGTTCAACTATTCTTAATTAGCATTGATCATTGAAATCTTTAGCCAAGGTGGTATAACACTTTGAAAACTATTTTGAAAATGTCATTAGTTAAATCAATTACTAATAGCGGAGAACAAACATAAATGAGCTCAAATAAAATATACATTAATTCAATACTTTATGTCTAATAAGAACATTCTATGATGAAATAATTGAATTATTTAGAAAAAATCATGTATGAAAAGGTTAATCAAAACCATTTTAATATTCTTAAATAATTGGGTGGTCATGATGTATTAGTTAAATGTCAATGTTGTTCTATAAATATAAATTATTTTACAGAATTTAAGATAAATTAAAGGAGTTTAATTTATCTAATCCTAAATATAATTTATGATTATAATATCTATCCATTTTTAATATATTTAGGAACCTAATAAGTCACACATAAAAAAACAAGCTGAAAGGAGAAAAAATGTTTTAATCAAGTTGGACTTAATTGTAAAGTCTGAGAAACTTTATGATTAAATATGAAACCTTTAATAAATAAGGGTCAATATCAGATGTTGAATCTTGTTGGAGCAAAATTGATATTTAATTAGAATTAATGATAATTCTAGTTAAAGTTTAATTGAAATTATAATTTTATTTCAATTAAATTTCTAACATGTCTATAACATATTATAAATAGGCCTAGGCTTCAAGGAGTTAACACTTCTTATCTAATCATCTCTATAATAGATATAGCGTTGTCTCAACACATTCTATAGACACTTATATGACTACGGTGTTTAATACTAACTGATTTTAGAAATAGTTCAAAGGAAAAGATAAGAAAATATTATAAAACTTTACAATAAGGTATAAATTAATATTCATATTTTATTATATTTTATGTATTAACCATGTTATAGAATTTTAACTAATCTTAGATTTCAAGAAATTATACAAAAAAAATTGTTATTATTCCACCATGAGTGGATCAAAAATTTCCCAATTTCCTAACAATAAGTTAATATGCATCGTACCTACACCGTACAACTCATCCAGTTTGTCATAGTTGTCACCTTTGTTAATAATCTTGATTACTTCTTTGATTTCCAGTGCAATTGAACTTAAAAACAAGAAGCAACTAAATCAGCATATGTGAAAAGAGACTAGGTTCACTCCAATGGTTGCACCAGCGATGCAAGAAGCATGAGTGACTAGGGTGTTGGTCAGATTATAGGTGGAATGTTGTTAGACCCCTAAATCTGAGATAGCATAATCGTGCGAGCATTGGCGAGCCTTGACTAATGTTTGAAACCCGAAATAACTGAACAAAGCAAAAACTTGTTAGGCAAGGGCGAAAAGGGGCAATGTCAAGCACTGGCATGCATTGGTGAACATTGGCGAAAATCTTTGATGAAATGCAAGATTCAGATGTGAGACCAAAAGAAGGTTTGAGATTGACATCAAGTGGAAGATTAGCTGGATCACATGCATGACAGGAATATGCAAAGTTCCAAGGTAACTTAGCAAGTAAATTAAGCATAGTTTGAGTTTTGGTAGAGTTTCGGAGTTTGTACGAGTTAACTTAGCTAAGGTTGGGTTCTTGATGGATTAAGGACTTAGTGTATGCTCAAATGGATAGACTATGGCTAATGGAGATGGCATAGGAAAGCATTGGATAAAACAGTGTGCTATTGGCTTGGATAACTCATCATCAACGGATAGAGATTTATAGAGGATAAACATCAGCTCTAAAGGATAAAGACCACATGAGAAGATCATCTTAAGATAATGGATATCTTTGTGGATAAGGATAGATCATATGTAATCTTTTATCTTATTATTATGATGTAGCCTAATCTTATTGGATAGAGTCTTAAATAGATGGGGGTGTCATTCTATTAGTAAGGGTCATGTAATATGATAAGGATAAGATTTGATCTTAGTTAGTAGAGTTCTATTAAAATTATAACCTTTTCATCTAGAGGTGCCTATAAATAGCTCATTTAAGTCTTACTCTTCTCAATAAGAGAGTGTGTGAGACACAGAGATTGAGAAAACATCCTTTGTACACTTTAAGGGAAGTAATAAAGGTTGGTATTTTGCTGTACCTCTTTCTTGCTCTTATTGTTTCCATGAATATTTAGTTCTTTCGTAGTTTCTTACAAGGGTGTGAGACTGAGACATTGCAAGGGTCGTGAGGCATTCGAGAATAAGCAGGTTAGTTGACGATCATCAGAAAAGGTTGAATCTTGCTTTAGCGAACCTAAGTGAGATTATCGTACAAAGGGGCTAGTATAACTAGCGGATAAGTTGGTGTTTAAAGGAAAACCTTCATAACAAATGGTAGCAGAGCCAAATTTCGATATGGCGAGAGGCAACAATTTGGAAAAGCATGTCAACCAAGTGGAGGCACTCATTAGGCTAATTCCTCAAAGGGAGCAAGAGGTGACGTCTTATAATACTCGATTTGAGATGTTGGAGGCGTGAATTTAACAATTGTAACTTCAAATAGTAGAGTTAATGAAGGCACAAGAGGATTATAGATTCGAGATCACGATCCTAAGGTTTGTCGTTGCAACACAAGACGATGGTTGAGCAGAAAGCACTTTGGTAAAGGTGCGAGAGACACAAGTTTTCGATGGCAAGCAGAGTGCCAAGGAGCTCAAAAATTTCTTATGGGATATGAAACAATACTTTATAGCGGCAAAGGTGATTGACTCAAAGAAGGTGTCGATCTTGACGATGTATTTAGTGGAGGATGCAAAACAATAGTGGAGAACGAGAACCTCCAACGATAATAGTGCAGTTAAACCTTTCATCAACACTTGGGAGAAGATGAAGAAGGAACTAACGTATCAATTCCTCCCTAACAACACTTCATGGCTCGCGAGGGAAGCTTTGAAGAGATTGAAGCAAGACAATTTAAAGTGGCAGTATGTGAGGAAATTTACATCTTTGATGTTGGATGTGTTGAACATATTGGAGGAGGACATGTTATTCAACTTCATAAGCTGCTTGTAAGGTTGGGCGCAAATGGAGATTAAGAGGCAGAACATGAAAGACCTTCCAAGTACGATAGTAACTGCGGCTGCCTTAATGGATCTTCAAATGCCACCACCAATTCGAACTAGTTACTAAGGCAAGAAGAATGGTAGAACACAAAATGGCTTGAAGAAAGGAAAGGAGAAGGTAGATGAATCTTCTTAAGATAACTCTAAGACATAATTAAAATGAGATATTACTTGTTTCATTTATAAAGGGTCCCACTTTGCTCGTGAATGCCCAAGATGGAACGTGGATGAGGAGCAAGTAAATACCATGTCATGAAGGATCAAGGAGAGGGAGAAGAGGACTCGACGGAAAACGTCTACCATAGTAGTTATGCTATGTTGGGCGCAATAGACCTTGTGAAGGAATGTTCGAACAAAAGTAAGGATGGACCTGATAGAGAAGGAATATGGTATGCGGGAGATATGCTAATGATAAAGGAGTCTTCAAGGAAACCAAATTCGAATGAGTGTCCAAAGATTATTTCAACGAGGGCATCGAGTTCTTCTGGTGGGGGTGGTTTGGTAGACTTCTAAGTCTGAGATAGTAGAATCATACAAGCATTAGCAGTCTTGACCAGTGTTCAATATGCGGAACAATTGAAAAAGGCAAAGACTTTCGAGGAGGCAAGGACGAAAAGGGACAATATCAAGCGCTGGCATGCATTGGAGCACATTGGCAGAAATCTTCGACGAGATGCAAGATTCAGATTCAAGACCAAATGAAGGCTTGAGATAGACATCGAGTTGAAGGTTAGCCGGATAACATGCATGATGGGAATATGCAATTCTAAGGTAACTTAGTAAGTAAATCAAGTATGGTGCAAGTTTTGGTAGAGTTTCGGACCTTGTACTAATTAAATTAACTAAGGCTGGTTTCTTGATGGACTAAGGACTTAGTGTGTACCCAAATAGACAGACCATGGCTAATGGATTTGGAATAGGAAAGCATTGGATGGACCAGTGTGCTATTGGCTTAGATGACTCATCATCAACGGATAGAGATGAGGAGATATTGAATGATGTGGCGGATAAGACCATAAAGGATAAACATCAGCTCTAAAGGATAAGGACCACGTATGAGGATCATCTTAAGATAGTGGACATCTTCGTGGATAAGGATAGATCATGTGTAATCTTTTATCTTGTTATTATGTTGTAGCTTAATCCTATTGAATAGAGTCCTAATTAGATGGAGATGTCATTCTATTGGTTAGTGTGATGTAATCTGATAAGGATAAGATGTAATCATAGCTAGTAGAGTTCTATTAAGATTCTAATTTTATCAATTAGAGGTGTCTATAGATAGCTCATTTGACTCTTGCTTTTCCCAAGAAGAGAGTGTGTGAGATACAGAGATTGAGAGAGTGTCCTTTTTATACGTTAAGGGAAGTAATAAAGGTTGACATTTTTCATATTTCTTTCTTGTTCTTATTATTGCCATGAATATTTAGTTATTTCATAGTTTTCTTATAAGAGTGGGAGAGTGAAATACTGAGAGAGTTATGAGGCGTGCAAGAACATAGGTTGGTCAACGGTTATGAGGAAAAGTTGAATCCTACTTTAACAAACCTAAGTGAGATTATCGTGCAAAGAGGTTTATTAGCCCCTGGAAAAAAATTTTATTATAAGAATTATGAGACAAGTTTTGGGGTCTTGCAAGATTTATATATGTTGGAATTAATTAGCATTTTATTACTATTAAGATTTTGTGACATGGGTGTAGTGAATTAAAGTTAAAGTGATAAGTTGCATAAAAGGGGCATTATGGGAAGACCACTTAAACATTTAAGTTGCAAGGCTAATAGGTAAGGGTAAGATGGACTTTTTCCAAGTATTAAAGGTGTAAAAGAGAAGAAAATGGGGTGTCTTACTTTTGGAGGAGAGAGAAAAATGAAATTTAAGGAGAGAAGATAGGGAGTGCCGTATAAGAGAAGAGGGGGGGGGAGGAGAAAAAGTTAGGGTTTTTCATTTCTTGGTGTTCAAGGGAGTTTTTGAAGTTGCTTCAAGAAGGAAAAAGGTAGAGGAAGATAAGAGCTTTCTTTTAAACCAAACATTTCTTCATTTGGTGAAGATTTAAGGTATGTGGGTTTTAATCTTTTGGAGTTTTGAAAGGTTTTTGGTTCAAAGAGCTTAGGAAATAGATGGGTATAAGTATTCCAGGATCAATTTCATGCATGTGGCTCTATGGGTTTTCCAATTTGAACCCTTTTGATTTGGGATTTTTGTTATTGTTGAAGAAAATCAAGAAGGGCAAGAGGAGCAAGAGGAAAGGCATTTTTGAACAAGCTATAGTCAAGGACTTCAAGGTGGGTTTCATTTTTATAGTTAGGCGATAAGCTAACAAAAAGTTTCTGTTCATAAATGGCAGTAATTAATTTTGCAACCACCTCATTCATGTGCATTTAATGTAGTTAAGTGCTGCAAGATTTTTACTACATGCTTATACATGATTTGTGGGATGATATATGGAAAATTGTTTTATTACAATGATTCTTTAAAATGATGCATGATTTTGAAACCATACTTTTGGAAATGGTTTTAAAGATATAACAAGCTTATGAAAAGCAAGTTTTCAAGAAAATGTGCCTTTATAGGCATCAAGCTTACAAGATTTCGAAACTCTATGTGTTATGTGAGTTTGTGGTAGTCCCTCAAGAACCGTAACGTGCATGTTGATTCAAGTATAGGCTTCTCACGCCTGCCCGCTAGTGGCATGGAGCTCCCTCAAGGACTCCCTCAAGAAATTACAACTACACAGGACCATTTCATTAGCAATGTGTAGTGCGTCATGTTTTGGACTTACCCAAACCATTTGATATGTCTATATGTTCATGCTAAGTTGATAGGAGAAATGCATTCATGATTTTGCATACACAAAAATTTCTGCATTAAAAATGTATTGGCTTGTTGAAAACTATAAAACTGTTACCTACGGGCTTCAAGCTTACCCCCACTTTCCTCCACACAAGCAGGTGAAAAGTAAGAGATTAAGTAGTCAAGGGCTAAGGGCATCACTCCACTTTTGAAATATTATTGTATTTTAAGCTACTCTTGAAGCCAAGGCTTTAGTTGCATTTTGAGTTATTATTTGTTCTAAAATCTTTTGTATTTGAGATTTTTGAAACATCGTTGTTTTGGGGCTTGAAATGCCCACTAAAGCTTTGTAAATACTATGATCTTCTGTTGCTATTAATACATAATTTTGTTTTCTATCATGATTCACAAGGTGTCATATGAAAAGGTGAAAGTTATAAGAGAAATGAAGTAGAAAAAGTGGTTTTGGTATGAGTTATGTTAAGGAAAGATTCTGAAAGAAAATGGTAGATGAGCGGGAAAATGTTCAATGAGTATAGTTCAGTATTTCAGCCACAATGTTTTCTTTAGTTTTCCAAACAAGATGATTCTTAATTTGGATTAAACTAGAGATATATAGCTACTTTTCCTATGAAGGCATTGAATTTCAATTCTATCTCTAAGAGCCTCAAAAGTTGTCATAAAGTTAAGAAATTGGTGTAGTATGTTGAATGGAAAAATTCATCTTCGGAATTTAGGGGCAAAAATTGGAATTGATACAAATAGATTTTGGCAAAGTTGTCTTCTGGAAAATTGTAGTGCTTTTCTTTTATCTTTCCAACGATATATAGTATGAAAATTTTGGATATCAAAGTCAAAAGATATGATTCTTGTAAGTGGAGACGTTCTAGATAGAAAAGCAGACGGAAGAAAGCAGACGATAGAAAAGCAGACATAAGAAAGTAGACGATAGAAAAGCAAACAGAAGAAAGCAGACAATAGAAAAGCAGACGGAAGAAAGCAAACGATAGAAAGTGAAAGGAAGAAAAGCAGACGATAGAAAATGAAAGGAAGAAAAGCAGATGATAGAAAGTGAAAGGAAGAAAAGCAGACGATAGAAAGTGAAAGGAAGAAAAGTGACCGATAGAAAGTAGACGGAAAAAAAGTGAGAGGATACTAAAGTTAGACGATAGAATTGGCCTTGGGGGTCTTCATGAAAGTTGTAGATCTTGAAGTCCTTTTTCGAACAAGACAAAAATGCAGTCTATCTCAAATTAGTGGCAAAAGTTATGGCATTTGTGCCAAGATAGGTACAATTTGATTGATGGTATAGGCTTGTTCAATTCCTTCGGGTATAACTCCCCCATCCGACCTCCAAATGATGTAATTCCTGAAGCAATAGATTCCTAATTTCTTGTATTGTCTCTCCATGAAAATTTGTGTCTTTTGGAGTGTTTTTGAGAAAGTTGCATTAGAATAAGTAAGGGGTCGTTTGGGAGAGCATGCTTGGGGTGTGACCACGTTTTAGCTCATTAAGTATATCTTGAGTTGTAAAACCCCGATGGAGATGATTATTGTTTCAACACAAATTAAGGACTTAGAGCAATGATTTCTTTGATGAGGTCAAGTTGAGATTTTGGCGTTTGATTGATGTGGGCACACCGCCTTTGGGAATTGTTAATCCTGACCCTACAAGGTAATAAGCTCAAGGTTTAGGACTCCGGATGTTGGGCTCTGGAAACGGAGTCCAACAATATATATGTTAATTGTTATCACTTAAAGAGTAACCATGAAAGACAATTACTATTAGTCATTTTTCTAGTTGCAAATAACAATATGCTTTTTTATCGAATAAGAATTAAGAATAGAGAATCATGAAAATGGTTTCTTGTATGTTTACATCAAAAAATCAAAATTTATAAGGATTGTAATTAGGTTTTCATTTTTAAGACAAAAATATAAACGCTTAGTTTATCTTATTCTCTAATGTTTCATTATATCTTTTCTTTTATTACATTGTATCATCAATTTTTGGACAATCATTTTATACA
>JAOTAZ010000220.1:1194669-1215312 GCA_025629785.1 Erythroxylum oxycarpum | reverse complement strand
AAAACTTACTTGAGCGTCGGAGGGGCCAATCGGGACATAACACCCGACGAGCCTTCCTTGTTTTGCAGGAACTTCGCGCCAGGACTCGTACGTGCAGTAGTTAACTCATGGACCTAAACGGCAACGCACAGTTCGGCCAGAATCCGGCGGAACCAAATATGTTTATTTAATTGTTAAATTTTTTAATTTTTAGAAGATTATATTTATTAACATTTTACTAATATGAATGTGGTTAAACATAATAACAGGCCGCATCCGCATATTCCAGGTCAAAGTTAAAACAATGACATTTGGTTGATAGAATTTCAATCGAGCTGAATCTAACTTTATGACGGGAACAGATCACCTGTTCCATAATTGTTGTGCCAGTGCTGTTCTATTGCATCTAGTTCATATATTTATATGGAACTCACAAAAATATATGGACCAGATGCAATGGAACAGCATTGGCACAGCAATTATGGAACAGGTGATTTCATTTGCTTTATGACGGATTGACTTTACTACCAGTTGAGGAGATGTGAAGACTTATATTTAAAGTCTTCATTCTCGTTGAATACTTCATTATCTATTCGAAATAAGATCACTTATTTAATATAAAGATTCTTGTAAAAATGCTATCAGACAATTAAGATATTATTATGTATAAGAAATCTAAACCTCACCACTTGCACCAAATCCACAATCTCTCTACTATATTTCCGCTTTTTTTTTAATCATTTCTAAGCAAGGTCTTGGACGACACTAGCCCCGCGTTCGTTGACTCTCTGAACCATGTCGTGAATGTGATTGAGTTTGGAACTTGAAAGAACTTGTTCGCAGGCCCTTTGATCAGTTGGCTACGATGATTCCAGCACTGGAGGTGCAGGGGCATCGGTGATCGAGAGGCAGTGATTGTGATCGCCCTCGTAAGTCACGATAAGCATCAGTGAATCATCCAGAGCACGTTCCACATAATATATGGTAAGTTATGTTATAAATTATTTAGTTATACACATTAAAGAATTAAACAAGATTAAATAGTGACGATCTATCATATAAAGATCTCATAAATTCTAAACCTTACTCTTCTGAACAAATTCATGGGAGAATTCCTAGGATTCTAACTCGTGACTTTGATTTATATAACATGCTAGAAGCTTTACTTAAATGATAAGAGATGGACTCCACCGGATAGAGCAAACACACCAATAAAAGAAATTGAAATAAAAGAGAGACACAAAGTTTAATGTAGAAAACTCCTTAATAAATATGGAGAAAAACTACGGACAATAATAGAAAACAAATATTACAAAAGGAAGATCTCACAATCTACACCAAAAATTATACACAAGATTATAGGAAAGAGATTTTTGGTATGTGTAAAACCTTAAACATATGCCTCCTTATATAGCCTTAATGGAGGCTTTTATGTTCTCTCTTTACCAATATGGGATTTAAGCCAACAATCTCCTAGTTGGAGATTTGATTGAAAACTAATCAATCTCTATATCATTATTTCTATCCTGCCATTTCTATGTTGTCTACGCCTCTGCCAAGCTATACAAGGATCTACACTGTATGAATTTATCAGTGTTGATTGACTTTATTAGTGCATCTGCTAGGTTCTCTTTTGTGTGAATTTTTTGCATGTCCACACTTCCATCTTTCATCACTTCACGAACAAAATGATATTGAACTCCTATATGTTTAGATCTAGAATAAAAAGCTAGATTTTTTGCAATATGTAAAGCACTCTGATTATCACAATATAAAGGGATTTTCTCTTGTTGGTGTCCAAGCTCCTTTAAAAACCTTTTTAGCCAGATCGATTCCTTGCATATACTCAGCTTCTGTTGTAGACAATGCTACAACTATCTATAGTTTAGACACCCAGCTCACAGTTCCTCCTGTAATAGTAAAAACATAGCCTGTAGTGGATTTTCTTTTATTAAAGATCACCTACAAAATCAGAATCAACATATCCTTTGACAATAAATTCAAATCCTTCATAACATAGAGCAACATTTGAGGTCCCTTTAATATGTCTTAGGATCCTCTTTACATCCCATCAGTGTTCTCGACCAGGATTCGCCATGTAACGACTAACCACTCCCACTGTATATGCAATATCTAATCTTGTGCAAATTATAGCGAACCTTAAATTTCTTATAACTGATGCATACGGTACTCGAGACATCCCCTTCGTCTCTGCTTCACTGCTAAGGTTTTTACTTGAGGATAACTTAAAATTAACAGGAAGAGGAGGAGAAATTGACTTACAATCTTGCATATTGATGCGTTGCAAGATTTTCTTCAAGTAATTCTTCTGAGAAAGCCAAATCTTCCTGTTATTTCTATCTTGGTAAAGTTGCATCCCTAAAATCTTATTTGCTAGTCCTAAATTCTTCATTTCAAACTCCCCAGCTAATTGAGCCTTCAAATCTTGAATATGATCTTTGTTGGGGCTTATAACCAACATTTCGTCATCATATAACAATAATACAATGAAATCATTATTATCAAACCTCTTGAAATATGCATAAGGATATGCACTAAATTTGTTGAATCAACGACTCATTATGAAGGAATCAAATCTTTTATACCAACATCTTGGCATTTGTTTTAAACCATACAAAGATTTGTTCAACCTGCAAACCAAGTTCTCTTTCCTTGGTTCTTCAAAACCTTCTGGTTGATGCATGTAAATTTCTTTTTTAAGATCTCCATGAAGAAATGCAATCTTTACATCTAACTGCTCTAAATGTATATCAAATGTAGCACACATAACTAGGACAATCCGAATTGTATTGAGACAAACTACAAGTGAAAAATTTTCAATAAATTTGATACCTTCTTTCTAAGCATATCCTTTTATCACTAATCTTGCACGATACCGCTCCACCTGATCATCACTGTTATGATTGATCTTGTACACTCATTTGTTGCTAATGGGCTTTCTCCCTTGTGGTATTGGCACAAGCTTCCTTATCTTATTCTTATGAGGAGCTTTTATTTCTTCCTGCATTGACGCCATCCAAAGTGATTCATGTAAGCTATTTGTTGCTTCTTGGAATGTTGATGGTTCACCTTCTTCTGTTAGGAGACAGTATGTAACATTGCCCTCTATAATATAATCAGACTGTCAGGTTGGGATTCTCCTTTCATGGGTTGATCTTTGAACTTCTGTATTTTCATATTCAACCAGTTCTTACTCCTCGTGATCTAATATAGCTTTAGTAGAATCTTTTTGTTCAATCTTCATTTTCTCCTAAATCATTTCAACTTCAGAATTTTCTTCAGACGTGTTATTTTGATCTTTTTCTTGCAGTTTATCTTCTGCAAATATGACATCTTTGCTAATGACGAGCTTGTAAGAAGTGGGATCCCACAGTCGATACCCCTTAACTCCATCATCTTACCCCATAAATCCACATTTTATGGATTTTGGATATAGTTTTGTGATATCTTGGTATTATACATCATGAACACATGACTTCCAAATGTGTGTAACTGAGAATAGTCTGTTGGTTTACTAGTCCACATCTCCATCAGTGTCTTCAGATCAATCAATCTTGTTGGTGATCGATTAATCACATAGTAGGCGGTCTTCATTACTTCTACCCAGAAAGATTTTGCCATACTTGCAGTTCTCAACATGGTTGTACTTTTTTCAATCAGAGTTCTGTTCATTTGCTCAGCCACTCCATTTTGTTGATGAGTCTAAGGCACCATGAATTGACGTTTGATACCTTCTCGATTACAAAAATCAATCAACTCATCACCAGTTTATTTTCCACCATTATCAGTCCTAAGGCTCTTGATTTTCTTCCCCGTCTCTAACTCAATTTGTGTTTTAAATGTTGTGAAGGTTGGAAATACATCTCCCTTTCTTTTGATAGGATACATATAACATCTTCTGAAATAATCATCAATAAAGGTCATAAAGTACTTTGCTCCACCTAGAGACATAACCGGTGTTTGTCATACATCAGAATGAATCAATTCTAGAATATCTTTACTTCTAAAATTTGATGCATTAAATTTCAGTCTATGCTGCTTAATTATAACGCAATGCTCATAAAAGGGTAATGATACCTTCAGGAGACTAGAGAGTAGTTTATGCTCAGCAAGAATCTTCATATGACATGTGACTAAGTTTACGGTGCCATAATTTTGTTGCATTTTTTGCAAAACTAGCCGATGCAACCGATGCATTTGCTTCCATGTATGTCTCTCCCATAAGCTTGTATAAGTTTGCAGCTATCCTTTTTGCCTTCATGACTAGAAGTGCTCCTTTGATCACCTTCATAACTCTTTTTTGAATGGATGTCTTATAGCCTATTTCATCCAGTTGTCCTCAAGACAATAAATTCTTCTTTAAGCCTTTCACATTGCGCACATTTTGTATAGTGTGAACTGTAACATCATACATCTTTATCCTAATGGTGCTAATCCTAGCAATCTCCAAGGCATGATCATTTCCCATGTATACAGATCCTGCAGAGATAAATTTGTAAGTGTGAAACCAATCTGTACAAGGAGTCATATGCCACGTTACTATTGAATCCATTATCCAAGCATCATTGAGCTCTACTCTTTCCTTGAACACCTTTGCTACTTCACTATATAATATTTCTCCATTGGCAACACATCCCTGAGAAGTTGATGCTTCAAAAGCTTGGTTTGCACCTTTCCTGAATTGGCATTCATTTTTAAAGTGTCATCTCTTACCACAGTTATAACACTTGATATTTTCTTACTTATGGATTTTGACCTTCCTTGTTTGTGACTCTTAGTAGAATCACGCTCCATTAACTGTCCTCTCGTCATCAATAAAGCTTACGCTTGATGCAAACTTGTCAACCTTTCTTCCTTATTGATGCGTCTGCTTTCTTGTTCAAGAATTGAGCAGCAACATCATCAACTACCAAAGCATCTGTGAAGATATTACTGGTTAAATTATTGGTGCATTGGTTATATAAATCTGGAAGACTTTGAAGTAGAATCTCTGTACATTCAGTTGAATTTACATTATGTCCCAATTTTGAAAGTTGAGAACATAGAGAGGTCAGAGTATTGATATGCTTTGTTATTGAAATAGATTCAGACATTCGGAGTGTGTAAAGTCTCCTCTTCAGAAAAATTTTGTTGTGAAGAGACTTAGCTTTATATAACTTTATAAGATGATCCCATATCTCCTTAGTTCTTTTCTTTTCCTCTACACTTTGCAAGATATCATTTGATAGACCAAGATGCAAATCTGACATGGCCAAAGCATCTATTCGTTTCCATTTAACGTCTGTTAAGATATATTATATATACCTTTTATTTAGTTTTGGCATCTAAATTGGACATATTAAATGTAGTGGCATTCAAAAAGATGTGATTGTCACACTTGTAGTTGTGAAAGAATCCTACACTATATTGAAGTCTATTATCATGCTGCTACTTGAAGTGTTTTACTACTGGATACGTTGACAATTGAATGGTGTTAATGCTGGATTGTGTGGATTTTGCAAATAGAAGAAAATAAAGGGAAGTGGTTGTTGCATGTTGGAATTGGGATGTTGTTGTTGGTGGTTAAAGTGGGATTCTTCTTGCTTGAATGTATTGTGCACGTCTCAAAACATAGCTGAAGTTAATCTCATACTAAGGTGGTGTAACAATGATAAAGAGTGCGTTAATTGTTATTCAAAATCACTGTTGCACGTGCATGTCTTTGTGGATTGCTATACACCGTGGGTTAAAGTGTTGATTTTTCCAGATTTGTTTATCTAGGGTTGTGCACGTGTTCTGAGTGAAAAACACCGTGGGTTAGCTTTTATTTTCCAAACTTGGTCTTTTAGGTTTGTGCATGAGATATACATGGTGTGTAAAGTATCCCGTATGGTTTAATTGGAGTTATTGAAGCTAGGATGAATCAATTGAACTGGTGGACAGATTTTCAAATGTATTTCGAGAAGCTAAAACGATAGGGAAGTCTTTCTTTTATCTCAAGTATATCGTTGTTCTGTAAGTTATTTTTATTAATTTTCATTTAAAAGTAGTTTAGAAAAATCCTCTGACGAGGTTAACATGATTTGGTCGTATTATTGGGTGTAAAAATCTTTCACAGGAAGTGAGGTTGAGAGATAGTTACAAGGATTGAGCGAGGTTGCTTCAATGTGATCTTGTGTAAATTCTATTGCACTTTCTTGAAAGTATTGATTTGAGTGAGGGCCTCACAGACATAGGCAAAGTGTATTGAACTAAATTACCAAATTTCTAGTGTTTTTATTATTTCGTTTTGATTGTTTTTATTTTTTGTTTGTGCTAGAGACATCTACGAAAAATTGGAAAGTTTGCGAAACAATTATCACCTTCGGTTTTTCAATTGGTATCAGAGCAAGGTCACTGATTCAAAACTTGGTAGCAAGTTGGTGCAGATCCTAGTTTCGCGAACATGGCTACAAGAGAGGGTGCTTCAATCACTAAACCACCACTATTGGATGGACCTAACTATCCTGCATGGAAATCACAGATGAAAGTCTTCATCCAAGCTCAGAACATGAAAGCTTGGCATTAGGTAGTACATGGGTGGATACATCCAATGATCACTGATGATAAAAGAGAGACAGTTTAAAAAGATCCACCTGAATGGATAATAGCCGAAGAAGAAAGTGCAATCGGAAATTCACAAGCAATGCATGCGATATTCAGTGCTATTGACGAGGGATGCTTCTCAATGATATCAACCTGTGAATCGGCTAAAGAAGTGTGGGATGCCTTGCAAACTATTCATGAAAGATCCAAATATGTGATAGCGTCAAAACTACAGATGTTAGCTGTGAGGTTTGAAAAACTAAAGATGGATGAAAATGAGACTATTAGAGACTTTCATGAAAGATTGCGAGATATGGCAAATTAGACACATCAACTGGGGAAGAAATATTCCAATATGAAATTAGTTAAGAAAACGTTGAGATCACTACCTCCGAGATTTATTCCAAAAATTGCAGTAATAGAGGAGACCCACGACATTAATGATCTGTCGTTGGAAAAAGCAATTAGAATTCTTACAAATTTTGAAATGAATCTTTTATGGGGTAAGTAAGAAAGAACCAAAGGATTGGCACTATAGGTGGAAATTGGAAAAAAGTGTGAATCATGCGGAAGATGAATCAGATGAAAATGAAGACTTGGTACTACTCACATGAAATTTTGGTAAATGGCTAAAAAGAATGAAAAAGGACAAACCCGACTTTAGAGAAAATGGTGGGAGTTCATCGAGTAACAATTTAAAACAACAAGTCAAAATACAAAAGGGTGAAGGGAAGGTGAGGAGAATCCAATGTCATAAATGTCAAGGTTTCGGACACATTCAAGCTAAATATGCTAATACCTTGAAGAAGAGAAAAGGAAAATACTTTACGAGTACCTAAAGTGAGAATGATTTCGAGAGTGAATATGGTAGCGAAGAAGAAATCATGAATGGTGCTGCATTAGTTGCTTTGTATAGCAAAAGTCCAGTTACTTGTTTAACAGTAATGTATTATATTATAGTTAACAAATCATAATGTTAATACATAAATCACATATGTCCATTGGCCTAGGGCACACTACTAATAAAAAGTCCAGTTACTTGTTTAACAGTAACTGAGAAGGAAGTAACTGAAATCGAAAAAGGGAGAAAATCGGAAAATTTCGAACAACTTAGCTCAAGACCCAATATAATATTATGACAACGACGGAAGTGGCCCAGATGATAAAAAGGGAATATTTGCAAGGATTACAAAGTTATGTATGAAAAATGGGTGAAAACATGTTGAAAGAATGAAAGATTAAAGGAAGAGAATCTTTCCATGAAGAACACCATACAAGAGTTAGAAAAGAAATTGATGTTAACCTCAGATAAGCTTGGTGAAGCTAGAATGAAATTGGAAAGTACTGAAAAAGGATTGAGAATGTTGAATGGAGGCACAGAAAAACTAAAAAAGTTAATAGAAATTGGTAAGGTTAAAGGGAATCTTGAAGGCATCGGCTATAAGGTGAGTGTTTTAAAGTGAATGAAGAGAAAAATGATAAGTCCAGATCTGTTGAAGAGGTAGGAACATCAAAAAAGAATCGAAGATTTGTACCCATATGTTATTTTTCTGGAGTTATTGGGCATATAAGGCTAAGTTGTTACGAGTTACTATAGATGCTATTTCAAAGAAGGCAAGGCCAAAAAATTATACATCCTTCACAAAAATTTCAACATTAGCTCTCAGTACCGAAATCTACTTGGGTAAAAAAGAGTGAATTTTAAGCTCTCATAGTTCTTACATCAATGAAGGCAAATTTGCAACATAGTTGGTACTTTGATAGTGGATGTTCACGCCATATGACAGGGGAAAAGAATTACTTAACTGATTATCAGAATTGCATGGATGGTCATGTTACCTTCAGAGATGGAAAGAAGGCCTCGGTGATCGGTAAAGGAACATTATATGTGGATGGTTTGCCTCCTCTAAAGATTGTGCTCCATGTCAATAGATTAAAAGCAAATTTGGTAAGTATAAGCCAACTTTGTGATGATGGTCTGTTAGTTAAATTTACAAGTGATGAATGTAGAGTACTAACTAAACAAGGAGAATGTCTTGTGAGCGGCAAGCGATCTGTAACACCCCTCTCCCACATGACCCGAACCCGACATCGATGATGATATCCGAGTTCGTGCCCTGCAAGGGTGGCGTGCTACATCACTCAGTCAAAAACTCAGTATACTTTTTTTTTTAAAACCCAAACAGGCGCTATGCGGGAGACAATTAACATACACGCTCACCGGTAAATACAATGGCCATGGGGCCCTTTTCATAAATACAATTTATTTCAGTCTGTTAACTTTACAAATTGACCTAATCATTAATACAAAAATTCAGAAAAAATAATTTAATCAGACACTATTGCAGACGCGAACTGATCCCGACCTCTTCTCTCACTCACAAGCAGATGCTATACGCTCGTTGCCTAACAGGGTATTCTTCTGGGTCCTGAAAAATAATTGTAAATTTTGGGTGAGTTTTGCGAACTCAGTGAGTAACCATCATCGATGGTTCACCCAGTCACATAATACAAGTTGTATACATCGAACTTTACTTCATAATGCACCTTCATACACATCTACGGAATTCCACATTCATATTTTTCATATTTGATACAAGCATATGAGATTCATTTTTCATTTATTATTTTTCTGTGACCGAGTGCCTAAACTGTCCCTTGTAGGGCTCATTAATAACTGTCCCTTATCCGTTGATGGATACAGGACTCATTAAATGTTGAGCCTGAGGTTCTGAATCACTTATGAGCTCGAAGCTCATTTTCACTCGTTGAACTTAAAGCTCTGATCGGTGGCGACTCTGGTCACAACAGCCATTATGTTTCATGCAACACTCAAGCATATCACAATTATAAACACATATGTCGGGAAATGTCATGAATGCCGGTACAATCATGTGCATATACAAAAATTACAATTTATGTGTATATGGAGACCATATTATGCATGAACATGCCGGGACTAGTTTACACACTCCTAACCGGTCCCAAATTACTATTTTATGCTTCGGGATAATTTAGGCACTCGGTCATAGAAAAATAATAAATGGAAAATGAATCTCATATGCTTGTATCAAATATGAAAAATATGAACGTGGAATTCTGTAGATGTGTGTGAAGGTGCATTATGAAATAAAGTTCGATGTATGCAACTTGTGGTATAATGGTCACTCACTGAGTTCGCAAAACTCACCCAAAATTTGCAATTATTTTTCAGGACCCAGAAGAATACCCCGTTAGGCAACGGGTGTATAACAACCGCATGTGAGTGAAAGAAGAGGTCGGGATCAGTTCGCGTCTGCATTAGTGTCTATTAAAATTGTATTTTCTTAATTTTTATACAACTAATGAAGTCAATTTGTAAAGTCAACGGATTGTAGAAATTTGTACTTATGAAAAGGGCCTCTGTGGTCATTGTATTTACCGAAAATTATGGTTGGTAATGAATTTCAGCATAGTGTATGTTGTGTTTTAAAAAAAAAATTTATACCAAGTTTTGATTGAGTGATGTAACACTCGGATATCACCATTGATATCGGGTTCGGGTCACGTGGGTGTGGGGTGTTACAGTTGGTCTTAGCGAATCCAATGTTGGTAGTTTGGATTGGGAAGAGGTATGTGATTGTTTGCTATGGTAGGTTGAGGGCAGCTTTTGGTGCCATCAATATAGCCTTGCAAATCATATCCTATAAATAAACTGTTGAATTGCATTCTCCAAGCAAGGTAATTGGTAGAGGTGAGTTTGAAAGGGGCTTGAGCAGCTGGATTGATAGTGATGAGTTGAGGAGTTTCATCAGAGGTAGGATTGATGATTGAGGCCATTGGGTTGGGATAAAGATGGACGTTTGTCAGTGGCTCTGATACCATATAATGAAAAGAGTTGTATGAGGAATGAATAATTTATTCATGTTTGATGTACCAGTATATATACACGTATAACAGTATAACTGAGTATTCAAAATTGATTCTACCTGATCCTATATACAGAAGATTATGATAACATAAAATCCATTTAAACTCTAATCTTGTTTTATCTTATATGATTTTGTACATTGTATTTATGGACTTGGGCTGTTGCATGTAGTGGGCTTGTAGGGTCTTGCTAAGGTGAGGTGTATCGCTATTATTATATAGGCCTCTGCTTTGTGCGACAAGTAAAATCTGATTGTCTTCATTATGTTTTAAAGCAGAAACGAACACATCAATAAAGGAGGACTTGTGTCATTAATGCGTAATCGCAGAATCTCTCTTACACTCATTTCTACTAAAGATTCGATTTTAGGACTCAACGGATTCATAAGCTTTGGATTCAATGTTACCATAGTACCTAAAATTCTTAGACTAGCTCTCACAAGGTAGCCTTGACCTGAGGAGCAAACAACAATCGTAATAACATACACAATTGAATCACACATCAAAGTAGTGAATCTTGAGATCCAAGGAGAACCATTCCTGGACAACTAAGCATTAGGTCTACCAAGAAAGCAGAGAAATCAGAAGATGGTATATTAGCCAACGTACAAGGAGCCTTGCTTTTATAGGCAAAGCAAGGGTACGAAAGTAAATCTCTCTAAGAGACACACTTATTACATCTTTAAAAAAGAAAGTAACTTTAAAGTACAATCATAATAATTTTAATAAAGCTACTTTGAAAAAGTAAACTACTTTCTATAATGATAAAATGGAATCTTGAATAGTGGCTTGTGAGCCACATAGATTCTCTTTCATCAAAAGACTCAAAAGCGAAAGCAAACTGCTAAAAAGACGAGTCGCACTTTAAAGGGTTAAAGTGAGGTCAACATATTCATCTGCCAAGTCCATTTCTTTGTCAATCTGTTCAATGAGTTGGTGGATATCATTCGTAGCCTAATTGGGAGGCCATGGGCTAGAAACATAGTTGGATTCTTATGTTAGGCTAGATGGGTGACTAGAACTCATAGTTTTTCAATCACGTAGGATAAGGAATGTCACCAGCTCGTATGTGAAGAACGTAATCATGTATTGAAGTCCACTGATTCATGGCTGGAGTTATGATAGGATTCAGAAGAGAATTATGTCTATAATAAGGTCTAAGAGATGTACAAACGGTAGAAGACCAAACTTTGAAATTGATTTAATTGGTGTAAGAAAGAATGCAATTCTTCTGTTAAGAATGTACTTTATGTAGGCCAATCTGTAGAAGCGTGCCAAAACTAAAGATGGTTGCATGTACACAATTGTCCAGAGTCACTCATACAATAAGGGTAGTGGATAAGGTAGATAGCATATGCTTTGAGATTATCCACAAAAGAGTCTCATAGGTGATGATGAGTTAAAAGGAAAGACATATCAATGTGTCATTTGTCTAATGGTTGGAACCATTTCAAAAAAGTCCATAAGAGTGAACCGGCATTGGTTGGATCAGACAGATATCATGTTGGACACCGCTTAATTCCAGAGTCTAACCCTTGCTTTGATACTACCTATGTTGGATCCCGTTTTTGGAACCCAACCCTTGCTTTGCTTCTCTCTCTCTCTTGATTTTCTTCACAAAGGCAAAATTTCCAAATCGCAATGGATTCAAATTGGGCAATCCACAATACATAATCACAAAATTGATCTTAGAAAGCTTAAACCCATACATTTCTTATGCTATCTAAACCAAAACCCTTTTCAAAAATTCAACAAATCAAAACTACTCTTACCTTGATCCTTCACCAAATGAGGATTTTCTTGGCTTAAATGGAAGATATTATCCTCCTCTTCCTTTTTCCCTTCTTGAGCAACTTCAAAATCCCTCTTGAAAGCTTAGAAAAATCAAGGCCTAACTTTTGTTTTCTTTCTTCTTTCTCTCCTCTCTCCACCAAAATCTCCTTCTTCTTCCCTCTTTTCTTTCTTCTTTCTCTCCCAATTTCGTTGCTTCTGTCCTTTAAATGCAAGCCTACTTGTCTTATTTACAATTATGCCATTAATGAGTGAGCAATGTCCAAAATACCCTTACATGTAAGCCTAGTCACCTTCATGCTTAAGTGTTCTTCCCAAAAAGCCCTCATTCATACATACTCTGACTACTTAATTTAACTAAACCATACTTTAAAATCTAACCAACATTAACACCATAATTAACTCCAAATAAAATAATTAATCTTGCAAAACCTCAAAATTATTCAAATCATCCTTAACTCCTTCTAAAAATCAAGACCTTTTTCTAATCATGAAATTAAAGGAATTTGATAGCACTTCCTTCTAAAAAAATGTTCCTAATTGTCTCAATTTTCTAATGACACCAAAATCATTCAATTTGGTTCAATAGTCCAAAATTTATACCCTAAACATTTTTTCGAACTATTCTTATACTAAAACATTATCCCGCGCTTGACTTCCATCCGAAAATCGATACTCTTAGAGACTGAATTAAAACTCAATTTTATCGGAAAATTTGTAGCCTTATTTCTCTAGTTTAATCCAAATAAAAAATTAGGAACAAGAATCACCTCATTCGGATCTCTACAGATCGAGATATCACCAAAATACTGAAGCATGTTTAGAAAAATATCCAACTCATACTCTTTTAACCGATCCTCTCACTTTGATTCAATCAATCTTTTTCAGATTAATCCCAAAAATCATAAAATTTTAAGGATAGGTAGAGGAATGTCTTAGAAATCCAACACTTAAAAAATCAGGTTAATTGGAGGTTTGACAAAAAAGTTATGGTTAAAGGAATAGAGAGAGGTCGAATAAGGAGAAAAATTCAAAAATCGGCAGCGTGCGCGGCAGGCACCTGAACGCGAGCGGGCGAGCGCGATGGTCATTTTGTTGACCCAACCTCCAAACTTCTAAAATTCATAACTTTTGACCCAAAACTCTACAAATTGCAAATTTGGTATCAATGTGAAGGTAAAAGAACGCTCTACAACTTTCACGAGGACTTAAAAACAAATTATGTCTCTAAAAGGGTCAAAAATCCACGCAAAAGTGACTGGTAAACTAGATCATCCTAAACAGCAGCAAAACTTGTAAAGATCATAATGTTTCACTGCATTGTCCAAAAATGTCATACTTTATATCAATGGAAAGGTAAAAACATAACCTACAACTTTCATAAGGACCCTAAGAACAAAATCTGCCTCTATGAGGGTCAAAAACTCAAGCAAAACTTCTACCCTAAAATTGCCATTCTTGACAGCAACCAAACTTCAACAATTCACATCTTTCAATTTCCACATCCAAAAGTGGCATGTTATACCTCATTGGAAAGCTATGAACTTTCTCTGCAACTTTCAAGAAGGCTACTTGATCCAATTTAGCCTATAACAGTTCAGAATTTCGCCTCAAACCAGAACACACAAAAACTACCCTATGAACATTTACAAAATCAAAGCAAAGTAGCTTTTAGAACAAACCTCGGCAAATCACAATAAAACTCAAAGGTCTTTCATTAATATCAAAATATGAATTCTTACAAAGCTTTAGTGGGCATTTCTAGCCTCAATATATTAAAGTCTCAAAAATTCAAATCACATAGAAGCTATATGAATAATAATTGTACTACCTCACTTTCTCAATTATAAAGATGTCACCCACAACACATACATAAATAAAACAACATTTAAACTTGTTATTCTAGTCATCTTCACTCCATTTCTACCAACTTATTCAACATAAATTTCATAGTACCCTTAAACATACGAGTTTACTCAAAAGTCTCATAATCATCAAAAACCAAAATCAATTATTCACTTCTCATTAACTTACTACATTCACTACCTTAATCTTGTATATTATTTCAAATTCAAGAATTCCTTTTCTTTACACATGACTAAATCACCACCGACTCCTCATTTAATTTCATTTAATAATTCTAACTTTCAAGAAAAGTTCGGAGTCCAACATTTACTGTTCCTTATTTTCCACTATATGATAAAGACCAAGAAAGACTTAAATAGTCAACCGTATGGAATGTTACAGGCAAAGATATTTAGAGATTCTAAAGTTCTTTGGGAAAAAGGAAACAAATTGAAGCTGAATATTAATAGCGTTATCAATTCTGCAACGATTGGTAAAATGGGCTTGCAGAATCTGGAGAAAGAAGAAGTAGATTCCAAAGCAATAGCAAGGATGAAGGGGGAGCGTGTCAAGAAGGGAACTCCCACGACAAAATCAAAGTCTCAATCCAGTGAGAAAATGTCTGTGATAGAAGAAAAGAAATCGTCAGATGAAGCGACGAATGTTAAGGCGATTTCTCACAGAGAAGGAGCCAGGTGCGGTATATAGAGAAGTGGCCCTTGAAGAGAAAGGGGGAGACATTTCTGTTAGAAATATCAATGCAAGCAAAAAGGTCACCTAGAGTACGAACCCTGCGTTAGCAAGAGGATAAAAAAACTAAAGAGCTGAACCATGAAGAAGACTCTGAGACAAGAGCACCTCAGGCTACAAGGTCCTTAGTCTCAATTATAAAGGAAGATACAGCCAAACTGGCTAGAGAGACTGAGATTAAGAGAAAATTGGAGTTTGAGAAGAAGAAATCGCAATTTCAATAGACTCCTAGACTGATTGAACAAGGAAACAAAAAGCAGAAAATCAAACAGAGGAAGAGCACTCCTACTATTGTTCAGAAGAAGAAGACAGTAAAATGCAGTCCATAATAGGTCAAGACATCTCAGCCTTTGTGAAAAGAGGATTTGAGAATCAAGGTTATTGAGAAAGTTCTACCTATAAGGAGTAACACCTCGATAATCATCAAAGACACCCCAATAAGGTCAGTCAAGGCACAGTTACAATCAATCTTGGTGAATAGTAGTACGATGCATCTGCTCAATGATGATGAGATAAGTATGTATAGATTTCTAAAGGATCAAGCAACAAAACCATATCATACGCAGATGTTAAGGGAAAAGTATACTATGTTTCCAATCACACCGAGAACAGTGATCAAGGTTGTGCCTGACTTTCAACCAAGGCCTTACATTGTTCGCAATGAAGATAAGGGGAAGAAGAAACTGTACCCTGAAGGGATATCAAATGATTTGACAGATCATCAGATTGAAGTTGAAGTGAGGGACATAGATGAGGCGTGTTACGCAGTCCAGATGAAGGGAACTTATGTCACCCACTATGTCTCGAAAGCTTCAGGGAGCAACTATGGTCGGCGTACCACTGAAGACTCTTCTCAGGTAGTTGGAAGAATTACAAAAGGTCAGTACAGATCCGTGAGTATTGGAGATATTAGCTACTCAATCGAGACTCTTGTGCACATGATTATGCACATTAGGCCGCTAAGTATTGTGTCTTCACTCATAGATGTGCCACAACTATTTGGAAGAAAAGTTCCACGACTAACCAACCCTGATGATTTAAATCTCCCGGAACCAAACCTATCTGTCCAACCTCTTGCCCTTGTTATAAGTGAAGCAAATGTTCTATCTTTAGACGCATATAACTACTATTGCTTATGAAGAAAAACAACAGAAGGATGATAACCGACCTACTTCAATAAGTGACTTACCAGAGGAAATGGCTCAAATAAGACAAGACCTCAAGTCACTTCATACAGAAATGAAGAAAATGTTTTCAGAAATAATGAAGCATCTACGGTCATAATTCTTTTTGATTAATAACAAATAAGGGGAGATAGGAGAAAAGGAGAAAGAAATGACAAAGATAGGGGGAGAAGAGAAGAAGAGAGAAGAAGAAGAGAAGAGAAAAGAGGAAGACAACAAAATAAGCGTTTGCTAACAATTTCTCAAGTGTATACCATATTATGAATAATACTTTCTTTCTTACCATGATTATTTGTTATCATCAAAAAGGGGGAGATTGTTAAGTCAAAATAACTTTACATTTAAGGATTTTGATGAAGAAGAAATAATGAGACAGAAGCAGAAAGAAAGTGAGACGATAGAAAGAGAAGTAGAAATAAAGTGAGACGGAAAGCCAAAAGTGAGGCGGAAGCAAATCAGAAGTGAGATGGAAGCGCAAAGTCAAAAATGAGACGGAAGTGCAAAGCCAAAAATGAGACGGAAGCGCAAAGTCAAAAGTGGGACAGAAGCAAATTAAAAGTGAGATGTAAGCACAAACCGAAAGTGAGACAATAGAAAGTGAGACGGAAGTGCAGAGTTAAAAATGAGACGGAAGAATCGATACCACGTCGGATGACTAATCAGCTTGAGTTAGTTATAGAACTCAACTGAATAACTGATTCTTCAAAGATCAAAAAACAAGAAGAAAGAAGCAGTTAACAAGAAGCGGTTGAAGACGAAGGCTATATATACGAGTCGGAGTCGAAGACTGAAAAAAAGTTAGAGATTTTCGCAAAAGAGTTAGTGAGATTCAAAAGCTAGAAATTTCATTGTGCTAAACGTAGAGCTATTCTTATCTGTAACAAAAGCTCAAAACATCTTTTAGTTGAAAGAAGAAAAGCAGATAGCTTGAAGAGGTTAAGTATGAAAGAATACTTATTGTAAGAGACCTGAAGAGGCTCGGAGTCAAAGAATACTTGTAACTTTATGAAGTATAGTAAAATCTCAGAAAGATCTCTGAGGACTGGACGTAGTCCATGGTTTGGGGTGAACCAGTATAAATCTACTGTGTCGACACTCTCTCTCAACTCTCAACTATTAACTTTTACTTTTACAATTTCATCCAAGTATTTTTAGAAAATAACTTGCAAGACTTTGTACTACTGTAGTTCAATTGTTTTGAGAAAATTCAAGTTTTTTCGAAATTCTGAATAAGAGGATTATTGAAAAAAAAAACACAATCCAACCCCCCTTTTTTGCTTTTTTATATTGAATCTTAAGTCTATATTAACGCGCGATTCACTTCAATTGGTATCAGAGCTCGGTGTCTAAAAATCACTATAACAAAGTGTGGATAAAGATTCATGGTAGAATCAAACATATGTATAGCTGAAGGTGCCTCAGTTACTAGACCTCCTGCGTTCAATGGAGAAGACTATCATTACTAGAAAGATAGAATGTGGCTCTTTATCGAATCTACTCATATTGGTCTTTGGGATATAATAGAAAATGGATCATACACACCAGTAGATGAAGAAGGAAATCCTATTCCATGAATCAGATGGTTTGTACATCAGAAGGCGAGATTCCAACTAAACTAGAAGGCCAAGTTCTTTTTAAGTTGTGCCTTAAGCAGAAGTGAGTGCGATAAAGTCCACAGATACGATATTGCGAAGGAGATGTGGGATACACTATCCATCGCACACGAAGGTACAAATCAAGTGAAGGAGTCCAAGATAAGCATTCTTGTACATCAGTACGAGTTGTTCAAAATGAAGAATGAAGAATCTATTGATATGTTTGGAAGATTTCAAACAATCATCAATGGAATTAAAGCTCTCAGAAGAACTTACGACAATCAAGATCATGTTCGAAAGATCTTGAGAATTCTACCGAAGAGAAGGAGACCAAAAGTTACAACTGTACAAGAAGCCAAGGATTTAAGCGTGCTGAAGCTTAATGAGTTGCTTGGATCCCTGAAAATATATGAAGTTGAGCTTGATGCTAAAGACAAGCCCAGACAGGATAAATCGATAACATTGAAGGTCGGACAGAAGAATCACAAGATTCAAAGGAAGAAGAATTCATCATCAAAAGCACTGAAGATTGAAGAAGCTAAGAATGACGATTCCAACGAATCAGATCAAGAGCCAAGTGAAGAAGATGATGAGTTATCTTTCATCTCAAGAAAGATCAGACGTATGTGGAAGAAAAAGTTGAAAGGAAATCCATCCTTCAAAAAGAATAACAAAGATGATGGGAAAGTTGAGAAGACATCCGTCATATGCTATGAGTGCAATAAACAGGGACATTACAAGTCAGAATGTCTATTATTGAAAAGAAAGCCAAAGAAGAGTAGAGAAGACAAGAAAAGCATGATGGCAACATGGGAAGATCTAGATTCGTTTGAATCAGATACGGACTTAGAGATATCAGACCAAGAAAATATCTGTTTAGTAGCTAAAGAAGAAAGTGATGAGGAGGTAACTTCAAAATTTAATGATTTACAAGATGCATACTCAGAACTATTAGAAGATTCTCATGCAATTCTGAAACAGTACAAACTATTAAAGAAAAAGTGTATAGAAAGTATAAAAAACACAAGAGTTAGAAAGAGAGAACGTCTGCTTAAAGAAGCAAGTAGATGAGATAAAGAAAAAGGGAGTTGTAGATAAATCTGAAGAGATCAATCAGCTAAAGCTAAGAATTAACAGTCTTTTAGCTGATCTAGCAACTTTTATTGAGAATACAAGGAAAATGAACGACATGTTAGGGAAGTATAGACATCCTAGTGATAAAACTGGATTAGGGTTTAACTAAAACCCTATTCAGAAGAAAAAGAAGTCGATTCCTCATAAAAAAAATTCATCAGTCATATTATCATCATAAATCTCATTAGTTGCAACATCATCATATTATGACTTATGGTAGAACTAACCCCAAAGGACCCAAAAAAAATTGGGTACCTAAAAAGCAAATAATATCTCCTGTAGATATCCTTCCTTGGAAGAAACAACAAGCACCAATGGTACTTGGACAGTGGATGCTCGCGACACATGACTAAAAGAAGATCTATGTTCCTAGATCTTCAGTATAAGAAGGGAGGATCAATAACTTTTGGAGACAACCAGTAGGGCAAGATAATCAGAATCGGTAAAATCGGTAAAGATTCCTTTACATGCATTGATAATGTGCTGCTAGTTGATAGTTTGAAACACAATTTAATTAATGTCGGTCAACTATATGATTCTGGTTTTGAAGTGTCTTTCAACTAAAATTCTTGTGAAGTTAGAAACAAGGATGGGTCTATATTCTTTTCTGCCAAAAGACGAAATAATCTTTACAAAATCAATTTAAAAGATTTTCAAAATCAAAATATTTTTTGTTTTTTATCAACTGAAGAAGAAAAACTGGTCTGGCATAAAAAGCAAGGTCATGTCAACTTTAAACATATTTCAAAGTTGATTAAGCATGATTTGGTAAGAGGTTTACCAAAAATAAGTTTTAACAAAGATTTCTTTTGTGAAAACTGCCATAAAGGAAAATAAGTTAAAACAATTTTTTCTTTTAAAAATGTCGTAACATCATCTAGACCTCTATAGTTGTTAGATATGGATTTATTTGGTCCAACTAGGCCATTAAGTCTTGGCGGAAAAAAGTATGAACTTGTTATTGTTGATGACTTTACTAGATTTTGTTGGATACTATTTTTATCACACAAAGACGAGTCTTTTAAGTGTTTTATAGTCCTTTCCAACAAGTTACAAAATGAAATAGGAATGTCTATAACTAGTATTAGGAGTGATCAAGGTGGAGAGTTCGAAAATGAGAAGTTTAGAATATTCTGTGAGAAGAATGGAATTTTCCATAATTTCTCTGCTCTTAGAACTCCACAGCAGAATGAAGTTGTTGAAAGGAAGAATAAGACGATTCAGGAGATGGCAAGGACTGTGCTATGCGAGATGGATCTTCCTAAGTATTTTTTGGCAGAAGCTGTGAACACAGCCTGTTATATTTAGAATAGAATACTGTTGCGACCTTTATTGAAGAAAACTCCGTATGACTTATGGAATGAGAGGAAACCTAACATATCCTACTTCCATCCCTTTGGTTGCAAGTACTCTATATTGAATGCAAAGGAAGTGTTAGACAAATTCGATTCTAAGACCTATTCATGAATCTTTCTAGGCTACTCATTATCATTAAAGACTTTTAGGGTTTACAACCTTACCTCTAAGTCTATTGAGGAGACTATTCATGTCAAGTTTGATGACAGTTCTTAACCAAGTAAGGGAGATGATACATATAATGAAACCCCTTCAATACCATTGGTTGATATTGAAGAAGCTCGATCATCAGATACTCATTTGGACAAGAGTGAAGATATTCCTGAGACTCTTAAGTTGAAAAGAGACTAGAGATATAAGAGTTTCCATTTAGAAGAGTTAATCATAGGAGAGACCTCAGAAGGAGTATGAACAAGGTCCAAATTCAGAAGAGAAGCCAATGTAGCATTTGTTTCTGAAGTAGAGCCTAAGAAGATTGATGAAGCTCTTCAAGATGAAGCATGGATTTTAGCTAT
>JAOTAZ010000220.1:1025064-1040428 GCA_025629785.1 Erythroxylum oxycarpum | reverse complement strand
AACCTACCCATAGCCCATCTAGGCTAGAAAAACCAAAACCCTAACTTAGAAATCCCAAAATCAATTGGGTCTCTCCATCTTCTTCTTCCTCCAAGCATTCCCAACACCAAACCCCTTTCTCTCTCTACAATTTCTTCATTCACAACACAACAATATATTTCTTTATTAAAGCAAGAAGCAAAAATGAAGAACTTACCTTTACAAGCTTGATTCTTCTCTTCTTTCCTTGATTTTTCCTCCTTTTTCCCTAGTTTTTTTAATTTCCCTTCTTTTCTTCTATTTCTCTCACGTTTTCTCTTCTTCTATTCTCCCACTCACGACATCACTCACTTCTTCTTCTAATTTTAAGACACCAATAGGTTATTCCTTCCAATTTTGCCCCTCACTAACTTAAACTTTCCTATTTTGCCCTTCCTTTGTCTTTTATGTCTCTACACCTTCAAGCCACTTAACTTCCTAAGCTAATTTAATTCTAACACTTCATTCTAACCTTTAA
Organism: Erythroxylum oxycarpum; assembly: GCA_025629785.1. Classification (NCBI taxonomy): domain Eukaryota; kingdom Viridiplantae; phylum Streptophyta; class Magnoliopsida; order Malpighiales; family Erythroxylaceae; genus Erythroxylum; species Erythroxylum oxycarpum. The sequence goes on along the minus strand of JAOTAZ010000220.1, from coordinate 1,039,932 downwards.
TTGCAATATTTCATTCATACTTACTAATTTACTAACTTAACTCTAAAATAATAAAACAATTAAATCAAAATAAATAATAAATATAAAAAAATTTGGCGCCCAACATTTAACATTTTTAAAACAATCCATTTCAAATTTCACAATCACAAGCAAATAATGTAGTGTATAACATATGTCATTATTTCATTTTTCTCAAATTGAACATATTCACTCCCTTGTGATCAAAATCAATATGCCTTATAAACATAAGCATTTGCATCAATATATCAATGAAACATTAAGTCATTACATATTACTTAATATCGTAGAAACTCTCAATTCACAAACATCCATATCTAATTCACATCACATAAAACCATTGGAACACATTTGTATTCTTAAGAACACATTCATCTTTGAACATACCATACATTTTAACATTAGACACATTATTAATTAATCACAATTATTTAATTTATTACCTCAATTAATAGTCCATAACTAGATTAACTTTTACTAAATTAATCTAACATCATCTAGGTTCATTTTCAACCTTAATTAAGTTCAATTAAACCATTACTAAGTGCCTTAACCTTATATATGTCAACAATTGCACAAAATCAAGTTTTTCACCTTCCTAACCCTTTTCCACGACCATGGGAATATGCCTTATAATTCCCAAAATCATGGGATGAATGAACCAAAGGTTCACTCACCCACAACCTTCAAACTACTTCCAAAACTTAACTCCTTCATACACCTTCAACACCCCTTCACCATAGTTCATCAATTCCACTTCAATTCCACCTTATGCGTGCCTCAATTCCACATCAAATTCATGTCCAAAACCAATTCAAAAATCATTCATTAAGTAACTTAAAAATCAATATCTTCCATACATCAAAACCAAACCAGAAGTTATCATACAAGGATCATTTTTCCAGCATTCATTTATCATCATTTTAACACATATTCTATTCAATTCAAGTATCGAGCATTTCATATTATAACATGAAATCAAGTTTAGCATTCCCTTACCTAATTACCTTCAAGTTCCTTCTTCAAAGAACTAACCAAACCAGCCCTTCATGCAACCAATAGACTTCTAAAATCTAGGTAGGCGTAGGATGATATTAACACCCAAAAGGCAATAGTATAAAAGATAGATTGAGGTAGCTTTTTGATGCAGTATATGGCAAGGAGTTTAGTGTGATTGTTGGCCCCCAATTTTTTTTTTATGAATAAGCATGATTAGATGAATTTTGGGGTCTTGCTAGATTAGTGTATGTTGGAATTAATTATCTTGTTAATGTGGGTAAGATAATATGACATAAGTTAAGGGAATTGAAGTATTAAAGTAGTAAGAGTGTGTAAGGGCAAATTTGGCAAGTCACATAAGTTTAGAAACTGTAAAGCATTGAATAAGGGGCAAAATGGGAAGAGGAAATTGTTGAGTTGCATTTAAGAAGCCAAAAATGTGGTTGAAGAAAAGAGAGAAGAGAGAAGCACAAGAAAAGAGAAAAAGAAGAGAAAGATGAGAGTTATGCTAGGTTTTTATTTTTCTTAGTCATAAAGAGTGATTTTGAGGTTATACAAGAAGAGAAAAAGGTAGAGAAAGATAAGAGCTTTCTTTGGAACCAAACATCTCTTCAGCTGGTGAAGGTTTAAGGTAAGAACTTTTTAAATGCTTTTAATTTTGGAAGGGTTTTAGTTCATGAAGCTTAGAAAATGCATGGGTTTAAGTGTTCTAGGACCAATTTTACACATTTGTTTCTTTAGGTTCTCATTTGGAATTCCTATTGATTTTGGAATTTTATCAACGTTGAAGAAAATCAAGGAAGACAAGAGGAGCAAGAGGAGAGGCACTTTTAAGCAAGAAATTCAAAGTGGGTTACATTTTTATAATTAATCAATAAACCATAAATGTCTTGTTTAAGAAATGAAATAATGAGTTTCAACTACTTCTAAAATGTGCATTTATTGTTCTTTGAATGCTTTGTAAATGTGTTTCATATTGTGTATATAAATCTTTGTTTGATTTCTGAAAATGATTTTTAAAAAGCTATCAAGCTTAAGAAATCAAGTTTCCGAAATGTGCCTTTTTGGGCATTATGTTTTGCAAGTCATGAAATACATATTATGTGAGTTTGTGGTGGTCCCCTAAGTTAAGTCAAGTGTACTTTGACAAAAAGGTTCCTCTTACCTGCTCGCTAGTGGTATGGAGCTCATTCATGGACTCCCATAATTTCACGGCTACGTAAGACCATTATGTGAAAATGCATAGTACGTTCTATTTTTGGATCCATCCAAACCATTTTGATATGCTTATGTGTTCATGATAAGCTAATAAGAATGATGCATGCATGTTTTGCATTAATGTAAATGTTTGAGATGGAAATGACTATTTCAATGGTTTTGCTTGTTACTAGTTATAAAATTGTTACCCACGAGCTTTAAGCTCACCCCCACTTTCTCCCATAAGCAGGTGATGAGCAAGAGATCGAGAAGTCAAGAGCCAAGGCATCACTCCACTTTTGAAATGTTTTGTAATTTAAACAAATCTTGTAAAACAAGGCTTTAGTTGCATTTTGAGCAACTTATGATTCATGTATCTTTTGTATTTTGGGATTTTAAGATGTTAACATATTGGGGCTTGAAATGTCCACTAAAGCTTTCTAAAACTTTTATCTTTTGATGCAAATGGAATAAGATTGCATTTTTGCTTATGACTTCCTCTTAAGTTTATGCATTGCATTTTTAAGCTTGCAGAAGGAAAAAGTTCAAGTTCAGACGTCAGAGGAAGATCCAGATTAACCTAGGCTAAATTAGGCGAATGTGCCTTCTAGAAAGTTGTAGGACTTTCTTCTAGCTTTCCAATGGTTTATAATAGGGAATTTTTGGACATCGGAGTCCAAAATTATGGTCCTTTGAAGGGGAGATGCTTAGGAGTAACAAGTGGTATCATCTGCAAAGATGTATCGTCTGTGATGATGTCACATCGTCTGTGATGACGTCATATCGTCTGGAAGGATATATCGTTTGTAAGGAAGTATCGTCTGTGATGACATCACAGCGTTTATGATGACGTCATATTGTCTGTAAGGATGTATCGTCGGTAAGGACGTATCACCTATAAGGATATATCGTATGTAGAGACGTATCATCTGTGTTGACGTTGCATCATCTTAAGTCGAATTTGCTTCGTCTTAAGTTAGCTCTACTTTGTCTTAAGCGTTGCATCATCTTAAGTTGACTTTGCTTCGTCTTAAGTTGGCTCCGCTTCGTCTTAAGCGTTGCGTTTTCTTAAGTTGACTTTGCTTCGTCTTAAGTTAACTTCGCTTCATCTTAAGCGTTGCATCGTCTTAAGTTGACTTTGCTTTGTATTAAGTTGACTCCGCTTTGTCTTAAGCGTTGCATCGTCTTAAGTTGACTTTACTTCGTCTTAAGTTGTCTCTGCTTTGTCTTAAGAGTTGCATCGTCGTAAGTTGACGTTGCTTCATCTTAAGTTGTTCTTGATTCATCTACTTTTGGCTTCGTCTATTTTTTGCATTCATCTGCTTCTTACATTCGTCTGCTTTTTGCTTCGTCTGCTTCTTAATTCGTCTGCTTCTTGATACGTCTGCTTCTTAATTCGTCTGCTTTTTACTTCGTCTACTTCTTGCTATCGTCTGCTCTATTTTTGACCCTTCAGACAATAGAATCCATCTTCGAGGTTTTCATGAAAGTTGTAGATCTCGAAGTCTTCTATCGAAACATCCTAAGATGATTTTAATCTGATATCCCATATGATAGTTACACTATTGCCTCAATTCAGTTGCAATATGATTGAGGTCAAAACCCTATTCGAGTCTTTCCGCCATAACCTTGTTATGGGATCTCCAAATGCGATGATTCTTGTCTCTAAATAAACTAGAGACATAGAGCCACAAATGTTCGGAACAAGTTGAAATGAAATTCCAGTTTGGGGTTTCCCAAAATCTATTCGGAAACGAGACCCAACACTTATGGTATCAAAGCAATAAGAGGAATCGACTATGGTTAAAGAGATTTCATTGGAATAAGTTCAGTGATTATAATCAAGAGTTGGGTTCGAAAATAGGAGAAGTGAGTTGTTTTTATGTTTGTCCTGGTGGGGGCAAGCCACCCTTATGGGATACACGTTCAGATGTCACTTAAGACGAGTCGGGGTACCCAACACTTATGGTATCAGATAAACTAGGTTTAGGTCCAAGTTGGCAACTAGGTTTAGGTCCAAGTTAGCGACTGGGTTTAGGAGTATCCTAGGCATGAAGTGGGTAGTTTAAAACATGAAATGAACATGCATTGTTTTAAAGTGAACAACTTACATTGTTTTGAATTGTTTTACAAGATTTGAAATTGGTTTATGTGATTTAAATTGTTTTACATGATTTGAAGTTGTTTTACATGGAACATGAACTAAAGGTTGTGAATGATTTAAATTGAAGGAGTGATTATGCCGCCTCAAAAAAGAACTCGAGGAGTTGTGACTCGATCTAGCTCTCGTCAAGGGAGCACGGATGAATTTTATGTCTTGCAAGATGCAGGGACACATTCTGCTCTAGCTCCTGAGGCACCTAGTGTGCAGCATAAGGTGCCTCCACCGCCTCCTCCTATGCCATGGGCCAATGTTCATAAGTCCCGATGCAGGCTCCAGTGGAGAGGAGTAGCTAGTATGATAAGCTCCGCAAGTATGGGGCGATGGATCTCAATGGGACTATAGATCCAGAAGAGGCTGAAGCATGGTTGAAGAGGACCGAACGGGTCCTGATTCAGATGAAGTGTTCTGATGAGGAGAAGCTGGATTATGCAGTTAGCTTGTTGCAAGGAGATGCTCTTCATTGGTGGGAATCAGTGCCCCATAGTTAGTTGATGCCTCCGGTGTTATCATGGAAAGATTTTGTGGAAGTGTTAAGAAATAAGTACCTCTCCAGGTTTTATGTATAAGAGAAGGCCAGGGAGTTTTTAAATCTCACACAGAGGGATTTGAGTGTGAGTGAATATGAATTGAAGTTCACCCATTTGTCACAGTATGCTGCCAACATTGTTGCCAATGAGGAGGATAAGTGCCGCAAGTTTAAGGGAGGGCTACATTTAGGGATCAAGGAAAAAGTCTTGATCCACAATTTCTGTGACTACCAGTAGTTGGTAGATGTTACACTCCAGGCTAAGAAGCTGGAAAATATCAGGAATGAAGTGAGCATGAAGAAGAAGAACAGGGAATAGTTTTCCAAGAAAGGGGTGAGTGCTCAAATTCCTGAAAGGGGTAGGAAGAGCTTCCACATACAAAGTGAGGTGGGGAGCAGTGCCCCTACTAGGAATAAGCACCAACATCTGCGTAAACTAGGCAACCTTCAAAATATAACTTTTGCATGATGTTATTAACTGAAATGATATACTCTATCAAATCGTTCCCAGGCATTAAACGCATGATAGCCAAGGTTGTACGCATGTTGCTAATCTGTTTTTTCTATGCTTCACATCATATCAACTTGAGCGTTTGCTTAATAATAGGCATCTTGCTGTAAAAAAAATTCCAATCAAAAGAGTGTACAAAATCATGAAGTCTTTATCTGAAACAAATAATAAACTGATGGGCATATCCGAGAATGATTCAATTTTTTTATTTTATGAAGAACTCGCAAATTTATCTAAGTCATACCGAATAAAACCTAATAGGTTATATAAAGTAACCGTCGTGGCTAAAAGACTGAAACATACTCAGTGAATATTTTTCAGATCAACAACCAATTTGTTCCAAATTCTTTGCTTAACAAGATTTTAAAGGATTTATTCACTACTCACCTGCTAAGAACCCCAAAATCTTTAAGCCCTAAACTTCATGCAACTTAGGTACTCCACTGCGTACAATGATCAGTTTCTGGTTTTTCTTAGGGTAAAAGACACAAATAGCAAAGCCCAGTTGGTGTAGGAAAGGAAAACACGGAAATCACTTAGAAGGTGTTAGAAGGAAAACTCTATGCATGGAAATAAAATTTTGGGAAGATCCCCAATGAAGAATGAACTTTGACATATTACTTTAGCTATCAACTCTCAGAGAACACTAGCCTACTTTTAGCAAAAGTACACAGCCTAAGAGATATTTGTTGCTTCCGTCACATCAAACTGTAACTAAGTTTAAACCTTGTCTTTACAATTTAACTATGTGCAAATCTTCATTTGATGTCTTTTTTTTCTTATTTTCTATTATTATTTTCTAGTATTAATAATAATATATTTAACACCAATAAAAAATATGTGTTCTTTCAAATTTAATTAATTAATTAACTAATCATCACGTTGAAGATCCGCTTCTCTTTACCCTATCTAATATGGCAGTCATCATTTAATGGAACACGATCTACTCTTAAAAACCTGATATTCAGGTATCTTCATTTAATGCACCACAATCTACTGTTAAAAACCAAATATTCAATCGTCTTCCTCTTCGCTACACGTGAAAGTTGTTTTTTTTTGCATATCTCTAGGAAAAGCATTTCTGTTTCACTTTATCATCTTCAAGTACTGTGTCTCATTTAATGCATCGTAACTCTTCAAGTAATAGTTTTATTACAAAACTATTGCATTTTTCAAATAATCCATTTTAGCCTCGATTATTCAGAAATTACTATCATTGTTTGACTTTTCTTCCACCGATTTATCAATCAATCCTGACTTTACCCTCAAACCATATCTAGCTTAACCAATCAAGCAATTTCTCCCTCCAAACTTTACTTCTCTAAACTACGTCTTATTTTACTTTCTTCTTGTTTAACCTAAATACATCAGATCCTCCATTCCAGAACCAAAAAATACTAAAAGTTGCGTCTGCTATTTCACCAAACAAATAACCACCATTCATTATAGTAAGCCATTCTTTTGTCTATTAGTTTTGTTTTCGAATTTTCTATATTTATAATTTCAATAAAATCGTATCTTTATCTTTTGCTTATTACATTTTTGCCAAATTTATTTACTATCACCTAATATGGTATCTCCGGCATTTCACCTGAACTATATAAGCAATAAATACACTTCTAAAACCCCAAACCAAAAACTATCAAATTTATTCTGACTACGTTTACACTCCATTTGTTTTAGGTCTACGCTTATTCACTGCTCCATTCTTTCACTACTAAGGTATGTGTAGTTATATTACATAAATATGTTGTATAATATTCTGCTATACTTGTTCATCACGTATTATTTTTCCTTTACATCATAATTAATTTCTTGCTTAAATTTATGTATTTCATAACTTGCATGTCCAATATTACCTAATTTTTTATACTAAGTTGCACTCTATTTTCATGTATTAATTTTCTTAAATATCTCATAATCCTTTATTTATCTTGTGACAGATTCAACTGATATTACTTTCTGAACTTTAAATTTTTTTCCTAATTTCTTAAATGCTTAGATCATCTTGTTTCTTAGATATATAGTTTCTTAAATGTTTTTTAAAATGTATTGTTTACGTTATTTATCGACTGTGTACTTATTACATCTTTTCCTTAATTTATTCATATGTGGAAACGTAACCATTTCATTATCAACTTTTTGTTACACTCAACACTCATAAATATATGTTTACTTTTCTTTTACATGTCTACTCTAATATGATCTATAATATATGTTCAATTATAAATAGGAAAAAAAAATTGGGCTGTGATAGGGTCTATCTTATTGGGCCTCTTTGTGAGCGAATAGGTGGGCCGGCCTGTTATACCTCTTTCTTGTTGAAGGAGGTAACTGAAATAATAAATGAAAAATAATTCTCCCTCCAAGATTGTGCTCTTTTTCCTCTGAAGTTCGAAACTTGTTAACGACCAAACTGAATTTAGGGTTATCTGTCAATTTCTCTGCAACGAAGATGGTGAGTCTTTGTTGCAGTTACTTCTACTTGGTTTTGATTGTGTTTATTTGGTTGTTTGATTCGGTGGTGTGGTTCTTTGGATTGGACGAACCAGGAAGCCAAATCCAATTTGGAGACGGCGATAGAGCAGTTGCAGAATGTCGAGAAGCAGATGAGGCTCGCCGGAGACGTCGCCGGCACCAAAAATGCTGTCACCGAAATTCTACACCTTTGCTTCCAAGCCGGAGACTGGACGATTCTTAATGACCAAATTCTTCTTCTCTCCAAAAAGCGCGGCCAACTCAAACAGGTGACCATTGCTATTTCCTCCTTTATCAGTTGCGTCAAAACCAGAAAAGGAAAAAGACATTTGTTTTGATAGAGAGTTTTTTTCCCAATCTTGTTCCTGGGCAGGCTGTAACTGCAATGGTGCAGCAAGCAATGCAATACATCGATCAGACTCCAGATATTGTCACGCGCATTGAATTGATTAAAACGCTTAATAATGTGTCTGCAGGGAAGGTGACACCACTGATGCATTTTCAGTTTGTTGATTTCAATTATAAAGCTTGCTTCTTGCTCATGTCTAGTGCTAATAATATTGAATATATTGCTGTAGATATATGTTGAGATTGAGAGAGCTCGGTTGATAAAAAAACTAGCTAAGATCAAGGAAGAACAGGGGCTTATTGCTGAAGCTGCTGAACTGATGCAAGAAGTTGCAGTAAGTTGTGGCAGCTATTTATCTCATGATAGCTGCCTTTTTATGTTTATTTTGCTATTAAGTAATTCACATGACACTCTTATTTTTACAACCAGGTGGAAACTTTTGGTGCTATGGCAAAAACAGAGAAAATTGCTTTCATCCTTGGACAAGTACGTATCTCTTTCTTTATTCCTTGTGGAGCATTTTATGTTTAGTTGATATGGTCATTTTCTTGTGCAATGGTACTAATATTGACTTGCAAGCAAGTTTGTGGACATGTAAATGGATTGAAATGATAATGTGTCAATGTGCTTATTGGTTTATAAATGACTTTGGCAGGTACGTCTATGCCTAGATCGCCAAGATTATGTCCGTGCCCAAATTCTTTCAAGGAAGATCAGTCCAAGAGTCTTTGACGTTGATACTTCGAAAGAAAAGAAGAAGCCAAAGGAAGGTGAAAATATTATTGAAGAAGCTCCAGTTGATATACCATCAATTTTAGAGTTGAAGCGAATTTACTATGAATTGATGATCCGGTATTCATTTTCTCTGTTTCTTTATTTTTTTTCATATTGCTTAATACAACGGCCCACTTTATTATTAAGTTTCATCCTTTCTTGGTAAGGATGTTTGGGGGCCTAACAAGTTCAAGCTTTTCTTATTTGCTGTGCTACTTGCTTTTTGCTTTTTCATCAGCTCATCTTTATGTTTGTGTTGAATCTGTTCATTACATAATTGCATTACAGCTCACCCTCTTATTGCAAAGGGAATTGACATGTACTTCAATTCTTGTTGATGTATCTTATGCTTTGTTTATTGTTCCCTGTCATCTTAGATATTACACCCATAACAACGATTACATTGAAATCGCTCGATGCTACAAGTCAATTTATGAGATTCCATCTGTCAAAGAAAACCCAGCGCAATGGATTCCAGTAAATCTTTGTCTTCACTTTATTCCTTCCATGGTTCTATTTATTCTATTTGCTTGCTCTGATATCTTATAATATCTAGGTGCTAAGGAAAATCTGTTGGTACTTGGCACTGTCCCCACATGATCCCATGCAATCAAGCCTTCTAAATTCGACCTTGGAGGATAAGAATCTTTCTGAACTTCCAAAATTCAAGTACGCGTAACTTTATCTTATTGTTTCTCTTTGACTATATCCTGGACAAACTGATTTCTCAATTAGCCCTATGCATTTTTCTTGGATAGATTGCTGTTGAAACAGTTGGTGACAATGGAGGTCATTCAGTGGACATCTCTTTGGAATACGTACAAGGATGAGTTTGAAAATGAAAATAACTTGTTGGGAGGATCTTTGGGTGACAAAGCAGCTGAGGATTTAAGGCTGAGAATAATTGAACATGTAATATTTCTCCCAAGCACAAAAATCCCCTCATTTTTCTAACTGACATAACTTTGAAATATAATTTGAGACACTCTTTGGCACTTTTCAGAATATCCTTGTTGTCTCAAAGTACTACTCGAGGATTACCATGAAGAGACTTGCTGAATTTTTGTGTCTCAGCGTCCAGGTGTTTTGTGCTCCTTTTCTATTTTAATCAATTTCTTTTGGATCCTTTCGAGTGGGAGTGGAGGATTTGTTGGATGGTTGCTCTTCCATGAGCATGCTTGTCTACTCACGTGCATAATTTGCTGATATTGCCTGCCTCACCTTTCTAGATGTGTGAAAATATTTTCACTTCCAAGTACTAAAACCAGCTAGTTGGTAAATTGATTGTGTCAGCTTCTAATATTTAATATAATCTCAATGAATTGTTACGTGCAGAGCAGTTGTCAGATGCATAGCTCTTGCTTCCTAATTTAAAGTTCAGCTTATCAAATATTAATGAAACAGGATTAGGCCTCCTGGTGTTTTGAATAGAATGAGTAGTAATACAGTACAGGTTTTGCATTTAAGACTATTCTTCTCATAGCCTTACGATCTAAGTTGTAATATTCACCTGGAGCCACCTTTGCCAATGAAAGTCCTGATTAACATGGAAGGTTATCCTTGGATCTTTTGGTTCTTTACTCTTCTGTTTTTCTTGTGTAACATCAGCTTTGCCAAACATTTTACTGCTCTTATCGTTCCATAAAAAGGGTAAAAAGTGCATCAACTTTCCATGATCATGTAAAAGAACTTTATAGATGCCCTTTAGTGTTGATCACAGTGGAAGAGCAATGATGAGACCAGTAGTTATATTATGTAGAATACCTGCCAGATAAGGCAACAAAGTTACTGAACACATTTTTTTATGTCATGGTTACTTGGCAGACGCTACCATCCATTAACTTAATATTTTGTTCCCTGGTGTGTAGGAAGCTGAGAGACATCTTTCTGATATGGTTGTGTCCAAAGCATTGGTGGCAAAGATTGACAGGCCGATGGGAATAGTCTGTTTTGAAGTCGCAAAGGGTAGCAATGACATTCTCAACTCATGGGCAATGAACTTGGAGAAACTGCTTGATCTCGTTGAGAAAAGTTGCCACCAAATACACAAAGAAACCATGGTCCACAAGGCTGCTCTTAAAGTCTGACCTTTCTGATGGCATTGTAGGTAGAGCTCTCAGTCTTACCGCACATCTGGTTCCACAAGCTCGCATGAAGGAATATTAGTACTTATAAGGTGAAATTATCTCTACGTCCGTGTCTTGGCCCGGATTTTCTTTGTTTTGTGGACTGAATTACCGAGAGATCGATGCCTCTGCGATGCATGCTTCTCTGAAATGATTATTTCTTTTCCAATAGGGACTGTGATCTGGGTTATGATATTCTCTAAACCAGAAAACTATTGTATAACTTCAAGTGCTCAGTTCCTTTTTCTTTCCTCCGTGCCCTTGAAAGAACTTATCAGGCTTTCTTTGAAATATAAGCTTTTATAGTTCATTCTCATTGCAACAGGCGTGAAGTCATGTTTTTGTGGCCAGCTGATGTGTCTTAATGTTCTATAGTTTATCGTTACTATGCACACAATTTGATCATAATTCTCGGGAGTCATTCCACTCAATTGAGTTGCATGCCAACTGAAACCTAATAACGCGTGACAGGTTGAGATTATTTGAAACAGAACAACTTTTGTTTGCAAAGTCTTACGGGACAAAATACCATTCGGATCAAAGGATTTGATTTTAATTTGCACTTCCGCTTTTCATGGAACTTGCATGTTCTGCTCCCAAGATTCTTGCTTGCTCAATTTAATCTTTCTTGGCGGCTTCTGCAGACCTCGTGGAAGCTTGACACCATTCCAATTGGATTGCAAAGTGATTGGTAAGAATCGTCCTTTCCCAGGAAATTTTGAGGCCTTTATGACGTCGAAGTGAAATTTTTTCTTCGTGAATATGGGGTGGATCAAATTGCTCTACCTCGAAAACATGCAAGTTAGACTTTCAATAGTTGACTATATTGATTAAGAAAGTTGTCAAATATCTTCCCTCTCTCGGACCACTTTGTAAGGGTCCAATTTTTGACTGATAGTAAGTTCTGAGCATTCCTTTAGCATCGTTGGACCACAAATTCGATAGATGAATTGAAACTCTACTGACCACCAATCTGAGATAACTTTCGGTGACTGATTTCTGGGAGTCGGAGGATCATCTGATGACCCTAAACAAGAATCAGAAGGAGCAGCTCTCGATGCGAGATCAGCAGCAAAATCAAGAAGAGGAATTGGATGCCCAGAGCAGCAGTCCCCGGATGAGCTTTAATAACTTCTTAACTTTCAACTTTTGTATAAAGAACATTAGTATAAGGCTTTATATTTTCTTAAAAAAAAAAAGATTTGTGTATAAAGAATAGTGACCGATCCCAATAAGAATGATACTATTGGTAACAAGAAAAGAAAACTCGCAACCTTCATGCCAATAACAGCTAAAACAATAATCTATTTGGCAACGGAAACTGAAGTGTAATGGCTAAAACAATAATTATCCAGAAGAAGTATTATCCGACCAGTAAAACACCGAAAAATCTGGATCAACACTCTGAGAACTGGGAGGTCTGAAGTCACCAGGCGGCTGAGTTGGAAAAAGCAGGGGAAAAGAAGCTGGTTGTGAAGAAGAAGATGAAGAAATAGAAGCATCAAATGTAGGAGAAGCCTGGAAAGGAGATGTCATTGAAGAAGACAACATCATTTGCTCATAAAAACTCATCGGATGTCCTTGATAACCACCAATACCCAAAACAAGTTTAGAGTTGTTCACATAATCTCTAGCAATATCAGGGTTCTGAGAATGGTGAAGGGTTTGAGAGTGAACTATAGGCTCATTTGATGTTGGAGGAGAGAAGAGGGTATTTGCAGAATCAGAAATGGTGAACTGGGTTGTTGTTGTGTTGGACGTCGATGGTCTGAGGCAGACATTTTCTGGGAAGTTGAGCTTGGCTTTGTTGCCTCTGAATCTGAGAGCAGCTTCATCATAAGCTCTAGCTGCAGCTTCTGCTGTCTCAAAAGTGCCTAACCAAACTCTAGCAGCTTTGAAAGGGTCTCTTATCTCAGCTGCCCATTTGCCCCATGGCCTTTGTCTCACTCCTCTATATCTTCTTCTTGGCATTTCTCTGGAAGTTTCATTGTGCTCATATATGGGAGTAAACGCCATCTGTGATGTTGCATTTACTGTGCTGCTTCTGCTTGACGTCTGATCTGTCACTGCTGGAAAAAGAAGGTGATGAATAAAGTTAATTTCTATTACATAGCAGAAGCACTAGCAGAAAAAATGATGAACTCAACTAAGCACATGCAATATTAACAAATTTTTTCTCATTTATTAGAATTAAAGTACAATAAACGATGTGGATTGTAGAGAATTATTGAATATGTTGACCAATTAAACTTTGAAGCTCTAGAGGATTCAAAAGATAGAGACCTATCAACCTCTCCTGAACATCTTATCTTTTAGCAGATAAAGACATGTCTCTGCAAAACTGTTCCATTGATGCAAGAAACGAAGCAGAAGAGAAGAGAAGAGAAGGAAAAAAAAAACACTTCACCTCTTTCAGCACCAGAAGATGAGCCTAAATCATCACCTAATGCTCTACGAGGCCTTTTATCCACTGGACCAACCTGTTCTTCTTCTCTTCCTCTCTTGGAATCATCAGTAAGCACTGATACTGAACCTTCATGTGATGAAGGCAAAGAATCTGTGTTCACTGGTATATCTCCGGCCACCACCTGCCTCAGAGCAGACACCATAGCCATCATCTCTCTCTCCCTACTCACCCCAGAAAGCAAAGATAGTCTTCTCTGGTTCTCTGATGTTGGTAATTCCCGCATCAATGGCCTGTAAATCCACTCTTCAATGTCAACACCATCTCTTTGCGGATTACCAACACCTTTTGTATTCTCTTCTTGATTCGCCACCTTTAGAAAACACATGCAAATCAACAACTCCCTCCTTTTTCCTCACGAGAATGATTCAGAAACATTGAAGAAAACCTTCTCAGGTTGCCTCAAAAAGACACTTTTATAGGCCAAAAGAAGAGTTTGATCTTCAAGTAAACCTTAGCCAGCCTTGACGAAGTCGGTTTCAGCGGCTTCTTCCACAAGAAGCAAAGCAAGCTGTTAGCTTGTAATATATAATATTTTCTAAACAAAATTCAAAATAAAAAATCATAAATATCCCATTTTTTGTCTTTAATATATATTTTCTAGTGTCATATGATATCCACTCGAGAAACTGGACGGTTAAATACGGAAAAAGGCCAAAACCAGCCAGGAGCGGGCAGAAACGTGCACGTATGAACACAGAAAAATGACTAGAACCACCTTCCACTTGGCAGAGGCGGTGTGTCTGTTTGGATAAAGAGAAAATCTCTGAACGCCGACATAGATCACGTCGGCTCAATTGATGTAATAAAGTTGACCATTTTTTAACATGTAGTTAATTTTGACCCTTCCCAATTTTCTTTATCTATATAATTAAATTAGGTCAAATCCTATATCCAATTAATCTCAATTTTTAACTCATCTTTTCCACCCAACTCAGCCTTGAATTAATCAAGATTTAGACAAATCTTCAGTCAAAATGTCTAATTGATCACTAATTATCTCCATTAAGTCTTTAATTAATCAAAATTTGGACAAATCTTCAATCAAAATGTCAACAGGTCAATAATTGTTTTCTAAATGTAGTTTTAAATGAAAATTTTAAAATTAAATGTTATAATCTCTTCATTTGAAAACTTTTGAAAATAACCAATAAATTAATCAAATACCACATAATTATGGGTTCATATAAATATTTGCTTTTTTATTGCTTCCCTACAAAAATTATTTAAGAAATATGAATTAATAGTTGTCTGAATTTGAT
>JAOTAZ010000220.1:918380-929606 GCA_025629785.1 Erythroxylum oxycarpum | reverse complement strand
CCTTGCTGTATTCTTCTTGGTAAACAACCTTTTGAGTGCTTCCCAAACTTACTTTGGAGAACTGATATCACACACATAGTCAATAAACTCTTTGCTAATATTCCTACATTTGATCTTCTATCTTCTTCGCGACTATGCAATTTCTAGACTATCTACAGTGTAACATCCCGTCCCCATAGAACCCAGATTTTAATAATGGAGAAAATAGCAATGTGAGAGTTAGAAAAATTTGAATTTCATGCTCAGCAAAATGTCAGCATACATACATGTGGATTTGAATTTTTGCACACATGAAAATAATTGTACATGCACTTATTGACATTTCGGGTATAATTAAATTGTCATAGGATTAGTTGAAAATTTGTGGATTTGATGTTAAATAATTTTAGATGGTAGATTGCGATGTAGTTATAGTGAATGAGTTGAATGAAATGGAGTAGAAAGACTAGAAATAAAAATTGAAGTGTTGGATTTAGTGAAGGAAAATACGTTGGAGATGTTTACTAAGAATGTATAGTTAGAGAGTTAAATTTGGATTTGAGAGGACGTATCGTCTGGTGATGATATATCATCTAATGAGGATGTATCATTTGGTGAGGATGTATCATTTGGTGATAACTTTCTCTAGAGAACTTCGATTGCGGTGTTCTTTAGATGGTTCGAAAGAGAACTTCAAGATTTGTAACTTTCATGAAGACTTGCAAACAAATTCGATCATCTACAGGGTCAAAAATGGGACCAGACAAAAAGATCAGATGAACAGTGCACTAGACGATATACCAATTTTTGAATGATTGAGTGCTCTAGCATGCCAACCTCGCGGGGCACGGACTCTGATATCACCCAAGATGTCGAGCACTTGTCTTGCGGTAGTGGGGTGCTACATATATGGTATCAGAGCCCAGAATTACTATCTTATATGGGCATTTTCTGGAATATGTGTCAAGGTACATGCATTTTTGTCATGTCAAAGCAGATAGCGACAACTGATCTCCCATTTTGAGTCACATTTACATGAGTCTCATGCATGAGCATTCCTTAAGAGTTTGAGCTGTTAGAAGCACTAGGAAGAATGATGATATGATAGAATGTGAGGAAATAAAGATTTATGGGTATTTTGGAAATGAGAAATAGTATCTGGTTTTGTATGTCAAATAAAGGTTCAACACACTTGTATTGGTGAATGTATTATGAATATGACATCAATATTATACTGGGGTAATATATCCTTGAATGTGAGATAAATGTGAATATGTTGTTGTGGATTGATAGAGGAAAATAGAGATATGATAGAAATGACAAGATTTAAAGTGTATAAACAAAGTTAGATGAAAACAAAATTTTCTATGATCTAAAGAGGTTGAAATTAGGCTTGGAATGGTTGTTTGATTATCATGATAAGAGTTTATGACTTAGTATAAGAATATGTTAGTGGGATTGAAATCAAATTTCAGGATGATTATGCATCTATGATTTCGAATTGATTGTGAACATACATAGGTATGACGAAATAATGGAAATTGGAAGGTGAGACGATGATAACGGTAGATGAAAAAGTCGTCAAGGTTAAGTCAATTGGCCTATGTGAGTGCACATCTGATAATGGAATCACCATGACAAATGAAAATATTAAGCATATGTGTATTATATGTGTGGAGATGATATAACAAGCAATCGGTGACTTATTGAATAATTACTAGTCATAGTTCCTATAGTTCAAAGTCTAAGATGAGTTAGAGTAAGACGTGAAAATGCTTATAGTGATCAATTGAGAATGAATTGAGATTGTTTTTTTTTTTGACATTATGAATTGAGATTGTTAATGATGTTATCATATATGATGAATTTGAGTAATAAGAAGAAGGACACGATCATGGCATAATCCCTACGATCGAGGACAAGTGCAAAAGGGGAAGTGTTGTCTATAATCAAATGAGATTAAGGTATCCTTAGGATAAGCTACTAATTGGTGAGTTGTCCTAAATTCGTCTCTAGATAAGATGTAGTGATTTTGACGGTATATTCCAAGATATTAAAGTAAATAATTTGCTTAATGCTTCAATGAGCCTTATTAAAAGGGATGTTCTGATCATATAAATTATGGGATAAATTGATCTTAATGAGATATTATGAATAGTTGAAATTGATTTTCTTAAGGTACTAAGAATGGCTAACAAGTAATGGTGAAGACAATTGATTGATAAGAATTTTATGAGCAGTATTGATGAAAGTAGCAAGAAATCTTCTCTCAAAGAAAAATTTTCCTGAATTAGGTTAAGTTGATCAGATGATTCAATTTAAGAATGACCAATGAAGGAACAAATAAGAAATGAATATGTAATAAATCAAAAAACGAATATTGGAGTCATATCCCTAGCGGAGACTCAAGCATAAGAGGTAGAATATGCTACTGAGAGTATATGCATTTTGTCTGATGTAAAATATCTAACTATGTGATTGGATTATTGAATTGGAGGTGACATTATTGCTAATGTAAGAAGCACTTAGGTCCACAATATATTCTGTGCAAATATGTACAGGAGATACAAATTAGATCTAAGAATATGTTACCAACCTAGGAAGTAAAGATTGCAAATAAATTAAGTATGTGAAGAAACTAGTATGAATGAACAGACATTAGAATAAGTCAATGTGAAATAAAAGGAAATAGAATGAATTGAGAAAATCATTCGAGAAGAAGAAGTCAATTGGGAAAATAAAAAATAACATAAGACAATAGTACCTTATTGAGGAATTAGATGCTTAAAGAATTAAAAGAACAAATCATGGGCATAAGGAAATTTGGTTTATATCTGTTGGAGTTATCAATGCCCCCGACAGTATCATGAAATTGAAAATTTAAGTGATCCAAACAAAATCATATCAATTAGTGATGATGATCATGGATGAGATATTAAATGTATTCAAACAGTTAAGAAGAATATTTTGAATATTTAAGGAAACCCTACATATTATGAAGGTAGAAACAAATCTATGCCATTTGGATTTGGAGATTATGCAGTATATAATGAAGTTTCACATCAGAGATTAAGATACAATCTGTTGTAACAATATAAATTGATTTTTGTACGCATAGAGATAATTAAAGTCTTATGAGTTGTTTTTGATACATGGTTTAGAATTGCTATGATAGTAATTGCTTTGAGATCTTGGAGACATTAGATGTGCAGAGTCATTTCTGGAATGTATAGATCATTTAAGTTTGAGGTAAGTATTGAGTATGAAAGGATTGAATATAAAACCAAGACAATGAATAGAGTTACAGATTCTAATTGTACAAATGAATATTTTTTTGTAAAGCTAGTGTTGCATCTGATGCATTAAGCAGAAATTCCAATAGTAGTGAAGCATGAATTCAGATATTGGGATCACCAAATTTAGTGAAATAAAGAGCATAGGATTTGAGCAAAAATGAAGTACATCTAGCTATTGAATATAAAGAGCAGTTTTTCATGGAAAGTTCAGAAAAGTCTAAATTGAGGATTCAAAATCTATGAATCTTATTGAGAAATTGAAAATGAATATAAATTTTGAGTCTAAATAGGAAAGCTGTTACTTTGTGATTGAAATGAAAAGGGACGTGTATCCGATAACAATGATTGAGCAAAGAGATTGTTATAGAAGCATAATAACAACCTATGATATACATCCTTACGAATAAACCAAAATAGCTTTTGACGATTAAGAATGTAGAACTAAGTGATTACATGTTTGAGTTACCAATAGTCTTGACTGTTGGAGACATGCTTAAAGCTTATATTTCTGAAGCTCGTAGGAATATGAAATTAATGTGTAGTTCAAATTGACTGTAGGCATAACAATCTTTATGTTAGTGATACCATTAGAATATTGTATGAGGTGTCATACGACAAAAGAGTTGTTCGCCCTTACATTAAATTGAAGAGGGCCAAATAGGGGGTTAAAGGCCATAATAAATTTGAGATACTGTTAGTGAGTGGAATGAATCAGTAATAAGAATAAAGTGGTTTATGAAAGAAGAATGAAAATTTAGTGGATCACCTTGAAGTTATGGAAGATAGTGAGACAAACTTAAGAGTTAAGTGTATTAGCAATAAAGAGATGAAATATTAATATGATCTGGCCAAGAGGTATTGTTGGCATGTGAAATGAAAATTTTGAGAAACCTGAATTATATCAAGAAAACTGCTAAGATAATATGATACTTGAAGAAGTGATTAGGGTAAGGATTAATTACATTGATCATGGTCAATTTGAAGACATTATTCGGGTGATGAAATTATGTGGGAAATAGAGAAGCATATGAGGAAATAATATCCTACCTTATTGATCAATCAGATGAGAATTTCAGGGACGAAATTTATTAAGGGGGAGAAATGTAACATCCCGTCCTCATATTAAGGGTTAGAACCTAGATTTCAATAATGGAGAAAATAGCAATGTGAGAGTTAGAAAATTTTGCATTTCATGCTCAGCGAAATGTCAGCATACATGCATGTGGATTTGAATTTTTACACAAATGAAAATAATTGTATATGCACTCATTGACATTCTGGGTATAATTGAATTTTCATGGTTTAGTTGAAAATTTGTGGATTCAATGTTAAATAATTTTAGATGGTAGATTGAGAATTGTGGTTATAGTGAATGAGTTGAATGAAATGGAGTAGAAAAACTAGAAATAAAAATTTAAATGTTGGATTTAGTGAAGTAAAATATGTTGGAGAACTTTACTGAAAATGTATAATTAGAGAGTTAAATTTGGATTTGAGAGGACGTATCATCTGGTGAGGACGTATCGTCTAATGATGACGTTATATTGTCTGGTGCTCTGTTCATCTGATCCTTTCATCTGGTCCCATTTTTGAACCTGTAGACAATCGAATTTGTCTTCTAGGTCCCATAAAAGTTGTTGATCTTCAAATTCTCTTTCGAACCATCCAAAGAACACCTCAATCTGAGTTCTCTAGAGATCTCTAGAGAAAGTTATGACCATTTTCCAATTCGTCTAACCTTCGTCTGGGTTCATCTGATCCTATCGTCTAGTCCCACTTCTGACAATGCAGATGATATAATTTGTCTTCAAGGTCTTCACAAAAGTTTTAGATCTTGAAATTTCCTTTTGAACTATATAAAGAACTACTTAATCCGAAATCTCTAGAGAAAGCTATGCCAATTGTAAGATATCTTCTATGTACTATTCATAACCTTCTTCTGGTCACTGTTCATAATGTATCGTATGGTCCAATTCTTACCCTTTATATGACAAAATCTCACTTCAATGTCTTCATAAAAGTTGTAGATATTGAAGTCCTCTTTCTAACCCTTTAAGAATGACCTTTATCTGATATCCCTAGAGCATGTTATATCTTTTGTACCAAAATAGGTTCAATATAGTTGAGGGCAGAACCTTGTTTGATTTCCTTCCGCCATAACTTTGTCATCCGATGTTGAAATGACTTAATTCTTAAACCAATAGATTCATAAGACATTGAATTAATTCTCCACGAAAAAACATAGGTTTCTAAATTGATTTGGTTGGTCAATTTAAGATGGAAATGTGATGGTGCTGAAGTATGATAATTGATAGGGACTAATTTACTGAACATACTTCAGTGTTTTGATTATATATGGATCTATAGGATTCCAAATGAGATGATTTTTGATTTGGAGTAAACTAGAGACATAAGAATACAAATCTTCTGAATAAGTCAAATTGTGATTCAATTTCTAAGATGTTCAATTTTCAGGATGGAATTTGTGCATAGTATACTATTTTGGACAAGAGCAGTCCGAAAATGTTTGAAGTATATCTTTCAAATCACTGAATTAAATTGACTGATTTTGGTGTCAATGGAGATGCAAGACATAGGAGAACATGTTTCTAGAAGAAAGTGTGACAAAATGACTTCAGTATCAGAACATGGAAAGTTGACCCGAAATGATGTTTTTATGGGAAAAATTTGAAAGTGAGTAAGGGGTTATGATTTACGATTTCAGTGGTTTTATTAAGTCATAAACTTAAGTATAAATCATACTTAAGTGAGTTTTAATAAGGGGAAGTGAATAAGTGGTTAAGAAATGGACAAGTATCCAAGCTTTAAAGTTAAGCTTTAATAACCTTGAAAGACAAGTTGTTGTCCTTGTCTTTATCCTTATTGAAGCTTCTTTCCCTAGTTTTTCTTAAACATAGAGTTTCTCATCAAATCTACACCATAATAAAATCTTAATTCTCCCTTTTCACTACCACTTCCTCTTTGTTATTTCTTTCTTCTACCCCAAGAAAAACCGAACCCCTTGTCAACTTTCAAGTTGATATATGTGGTTGCATGAGGGATTCGGGTTCACGTGATTGCTGCAGATGTTGGAACTTCAAACAAGTAAGCTTGTTATGATTATGTATTTTTGTATGAGCTGAAGCATGTATCGTGAGTTCAATGTAAAATGGTTGGGAAACAGTGATATTCATATTTGCTGGAAAGTGAGTGAGAAAATTGGGGTATACCGTATTTGTTGATTTTCTGTGGATTTGATGACCGAAATGTTATGAGATAGTGTTAAACTAGTTTTGGAGTTGAAAGATCAACAAAATTGTGTATGTGATGAGAACAAAAAAATTTGGAGAAATGATTATGTGAATGCTCTGTCATGTTGATGAGTGTTAGAGGTTTTTAGAGATAATTAAAAATGAACTTAGAGTTAAGAGATAGGTGTATGGTGATGTCTGAGATGAGAATGAATGTTTTAAAATGAAAGTTTGAGGAAGAAATGAAGAAAATGCAAAAGTTGAAAATGCAAAAAATGTGAAGATGTTATGCGTGAATGTGATTTTCTGTCTTTGAAGATTATGGAAAGAAAATGATGATAGATTTTGAGTTGGTTGTGATAAGTTAAGCTGAAATGAAATAGGAATGAAGAGGAAATATTGAGTTTTAAAGCAGAAAGTTGATAGTGACACATAAATGTATATAAATACTTTGTTTTCCCTCTTCGCTAGTCACATACGGGTATATATGGGAAAATTTGTGGATGAGTTATTGATATCAAAGTACTAAAGGATTAAGATTGTGGTTCAAAGAACTGATGAGTGACTAAGTTATGAAATAAGAATGAGCATAAGATATGAAGTTTGTTAAAGTACTCAGGATTGTTATTGAGCATGCATTGTACATAATCCATTTATACAATTGGGCATAAATAAATGCTTATAAGTGTGCAATTATTAATGTGAGTGCAACGTCTGTCTTACATAAATGGGTTGTACAGGTTAAGTGTCTACATTCAGGCTTTTCCAGAATTTGGAAGCAAATGTTAATCTGGAGCATACTGTGAGTAGACCTAGATGGTCTCATTTTATTGTTTGTTTTGTTTGAATTTTTGTATTAATTGACTACTGAATGTCTATGTAAGTGTGATTGATTGTGTTGGTTTTTAGACAGGAGGTCCAATGATTGTGATGCTTGGTTGATATATTGAAGTGTTGCTTGTATGTGAATGAGATGAACTAAGTGTACATAATTTGATGATAAATGTGTTTGGAATGTGTATTTGCATGTAATTGAAAAGTGATACTCAACTTAATGTTAAATGCTGGACTATGGTCTGATGATATGTGAATGTGAGTGAATGAGAATATGCAAATATGATTGAGGCATTCCATTTCATGAATGCATGAAATATAATGGCGGTTGTGATCAGAGTAGTCACCGATCAGAGTTTAAAGCTCAACGAGTGAAAAGGAGTCTCGAACTCAAAAGTGATTAAGAACCTAAGGCTCAGTATATAAAATGAGCCCTGTATCCCCTCAAGTGGATAAAGGACAGTTATTAATGAGCCTAATATCTAATGGATACGGGACAGCTTAAGCACTCAATCATAAAAAAGTAACAAATGGAAAGTAAGTCTCATATGTACTACATATGCATAATATGAATGATTAAAGTGTATTGAATGTGGAGTGTGAATTGTTGTGAATGTGAATTATGTGTTATATGACTGGATGAGCCATCCATGATGGTCACTCATTAAGCTCGCAAAACTCACCCAAAATTTGCAAATATTTTTCAGGATTAGAAGAATACCCCATTAGGCAAATGGGAGTATATCTACAACATATAAGCGAGGGATAAAGGTCGGGATCAGTTCACGCCTGTATTGTATTTCTTTATTTTTGTACTAAATTGTATATTCCGCAACTTTTGTATTGAATAATGTATTATGAAAAGTTTTGCACAATATGTATTTGAATTATGTTATAACAGAAAGACATTATGTCTAAAGTGTTTTATATTTGTGAAAGGGCCCTAAGGGATATTGAAAGTTTTGTTGCCTATATTGTTATGATTGAAAATGTTTATGAATAAAAATAGGCCCGAATTGATTATTACTTCCACAAATGTTTGTTGTTGTTTCAAAAATTATTTATACCAAATTTTGAATGATTAAGTGCTCTAGCATGCCACCTTCGCGGGGCACGGACTCGGATATCACCCAAGATGTCAAGCACGTGTCTTGTGGGAGTGGGGTGCTACATACAAGAATTGTTGCATCAACTCCAATAAGTTTCCACAGGTCTTGACCTTGAAGAAAGGCCTCCACACACATTCTCCAATACTTTTAGTTTGTCTCTACAAGTTTCTTAACTCCAAATTGTGCAGTTGAACTATTTCCTCCATTTGTGACCTCTGTTGCTCAAAACTTAAACAAGCTTTCCTTTCACACACACTTCCCCAACAAGATAGACTTGATAGACAAGAAGTTGAATGAATAAAGGCCTTAACCCTGCTCTGATGGTATGAAACATAAAAAAAGCAAATCAATAATTAAAAAGGCCACACGAAGAAAAGCTATAACTGGAAATTGGGAAATCAATAACTGAAGAATGAAAGATTACAATAATATTTTTGGATCTGTGTATTAGACCTCAATAATAACATCTATTCAAAAGGAAGACTACACTAACAACTTACCACAAATTTCTCTATCCACTTGACCACTATTAAACTGAAAGCTTGGATATATTAAAAACAAACAAACAAAACAGTAAAGCTACTTCCAGCGTGGACTACTTCACTTACACGAAAAGGACTCACATTATTTGACTTGCTAAAATAAAAACAAACACATAATATCACTTTATCAATAAGTTGGACTAATTTTTGACATCTTCTTCTTTCTTTTTTCTTCAATGACTACTTCTCATATTTTTGCTCTCCTAAACATCACAAATAAGCTATTTATTAAATTAAATCTTTTCAATTATCTTGTTCGGAAGGCACAACTTCTGTTTCTTTTACATAGTGATGATTTAGCAAATTATGTTGATGGCACCTGCATGGCTTCACCTCAACAAATTAATGATCAATCAAATCCATCTTATCTTGATCGGTATAAAAAAGATCAATTAGTTCTTAGTTAAATCATTGGCTCTATCAGTAAGAGCTTTATTCCTCAAGATATTGCTTTCTCCAACTCTTATGAAGCATGGCAAAAATTAGTAATACATATGCTTCGAGTTCTACGGCACAGACACAAACCATTAAATCAAAATTCTTTAAGCTAATAAAGGAACATAGTGAGTCTATTGCTCAATATACTCATTGAGCGAAAGAAATGTTTGATCAATTGGCAACACGTAATAATTGTGTCATGGAGGATGATTTGGTTTAGGTTGTTATTAATGGGTTAGGTCTAGCATATAGACCCTTTGTTTGGTCTCTAGAAAATCGTTTAAATGTCATTTCTTTTGATGATTGTATGGATTATTGCCTAGTGAAGAGGAGAATCTCGCTGCTGAAATATATAAGAAGCCACTTATACAACCTACATCTCACTATATGAATTCAACGAATATTTATCTCATGGTAGAGGTGGAAGTCAAAGTGATCGCCCAAGGTAGAGGACATTCCAATGTTGGTACCTTTTTTGGTGGCAATTTTCAATCTCTACATGAGCTTCTTCACAATTCTTACATAACTGGCAATTCAGTAGATAATATTTAGTGTCATAATTGTTACAAGTTTGGTCATATCTTTAGGCAATGTCCCTCACCAAATCGTAAAGTTACCGATTCACGATAACAAAACTTAAACCTTTCCAATCTCTACTGTTTCTTGTTTCACCTGCTCCACTAGTTTATTATCAACTTTAGGTATCTGCTTCCCTCCTTTCTACAAATTAAATCCCCACAATAAGGACTAATGATAGAATTATGTTCTTAAAGATTATGGTGAAGGGAGATGTTATAAATGTGGTGTGTGCTTATGCACCCTAAGTAGGAACGAACAAATAAAGCATCATTTCTAGGAAGAGTTAGATAAGGTGATTAAGCAAATACCTCCCAGCAAGAAAATTATGCTAGGTGGAGATTTCAATGGTCATATAGGATCAGTCTCGGATGGTTACTCAAGAACACATGACGTTTTGGCTACGATGAAAGGAATGATAGTGGGATAACATTGTTAGATTTCATGGTAACATTTGAATTGGTGATAGCCAATTCTTTCTTCAAGAAAAACGAGGAGCACCTAGTGACTTTTAAGAGTAGAACCATAAAGATTTAGATTGACTACTTCCTAATAAGACAGAGTGATTGATCTTATTGCAAGGTGATACGTAGTGCTTGTGTGTCAACTCAACACAAATTGATAGTTTTGGATCTTTTTAATAAGGATTGGAGGAAGAAGAGAAGTACTAAAAGGTGCACCAAAATCAGATGCTGGAATTTGAAAGGGGTTATGGTGAAACAATTTAAGGATAGAGTAATTTATAATGAAGACTGGAGTTCGGTAGGAGATGCTAACCAGATGTGGGAGCGAGTTGCAACTCTTCTAAGGAATTCAGCAGTAAAGATCTTGAGTACTTCCAAAGGGTTGAGGGGTAGTAAGAGGGAGTCTTAATGGTGGAATGAGGATGTCTAAGAAAAGTTAAGGTCAAGAAGGCTGCTATGGGATAGCTCCATAAAGGTGGAGAGAGTTAGTAATAGAGAAAGGTATAAAGTGACAAAGAAAGAGGCAAAGATGATAATATCATAAACTAAAAATAGATTTTACGAGACACTTAAGAAAAGAATTTTTTTAAGTTAGAAAAAGCCAAGGAACAAAAAGCAAAAGATTTTAATCAAGTTCGTTATGTAAAAGATGAAGCAAGATGATCGATTATTTCTGCAAGCGTACAGAATCGTCCTAGTACCCGCACAGTGAATATTCTAAAGTCGTCTCCCTCAAG
>JAOTAZ010000220.1:892666-904837 GCA_025629785.1 Erythroxylum oxycarpum | reverse complement strand
GTTTCAAATGGGGGTGACAATTAGACCTAGACTAAGGTGTTTTTAATTGGATCTAAACCTGAACAATTCAGACCTATGCTTAATTACAAAATGTATTATTTTATATTTTAATTTTTTGAAAATTATTTTAAAAAGATTGACCCCTAATTTCAAATTTTTGAGTGAGCCAAACTTTAGATCTCTAATTAGGACTCAATTTACGATGACTATGTTTTTGTTTTATATAACTTCGGATCATATTAAAATTGAAAATAAAAAATCGATCCAATAAATGAGCTTAAACTTTGAAGGCATATTCCAAACACAGACAATGTAAGGAGTCCAGATCCTCTGTCCAATATTATAATATTTTATTGTGTCCAATAAATCTCAGCCGTTTATTTATGTAGGCCCTATGCGAAATTCACGTGGGGCCTGTAAAATAAGTGGCTGAGATTTTATGAGACAGAATAAAACAGAGTAAAACTAGATAGAGGATCTGTCAAACTTATACTTACGTATTCAAGCAAAGTCAATCACAAGCCTCTAAAAGTTTTTTCAAAAACTAGAACTTCGAACCTGTACATTGTTATCTCTAATTTCATTCCAAGCAATCTACTAACCTCACATGTCTCCAGGAACAAGAACATATCAAACATTCTCAGAAGGAAAAACGAAGAATACTATGTGAGTGAAGAGCAACATTAACAACCCTCAAAAAAACAGAAGCGAAGAGTACTCGACCCCAACATTTTTTACAGAATTGTTAGACTTCCACTTGGTTTCTCCTGGAATTTTCCCCCACAGGCGTTTCAATTGGTTTGGTCACTCCTGCTTTGGTCCCTGCCAACTTTACCTCCTCAGCTTTGATGGATATTGATTCGAGTGGAATGTCAGGTTCTTTTTCTTCTGGTAGTACCTCGGGAGCCTCTACAAAACCTTGGTTCAAAGACACATCTCGTTTCATAACTGGATCCACAGGTTCATCATTTTCAGTCACCAATAGTTCTTCAACAAGCTTTTGAGTCACTGATGATTCGTCAGCAGGTTTTGGAGCAACTAATGGTTCTTCAGTTGTCACTATAAATGGTTCTTGAGGCAGTGGCTCTGTGACCTTTCCAGTCTCTACCGTTTCTTGTTTCACCTTCTCCACTGGTTTATTATCGGCTTCAGGTATCTGCTTCTCTCCTTCTTTCTGCAAATTAAACCATTAGAGATCTTGAATAAACATAACACCCAAAAAGCCTTCTGATCAAACTGTCAAAGTACGACGAAACATATTTTCCATAACAGGCAATAATTGGTGGCGTAAGGAACAAAAACATGTCCTGGAATAGTTCTGGAAAGCGACGTGAAAGTCCAATAGAAAGGTTTAACAGATAGGTGACAAGAATGAAACAGTCACTACCAGACAGTACTGGAGGTTGGCTACGAATGATCAGAAAAATCCAAGATCCTGAACATTTTCTTCCATGAAGATGCCCAGTACATTCAACTAAACCATTGGTTTTCTTGCATTGTCAATGTTGCCCACCACAGAGATCTTATGCAGATTAAGCTACTCAGGCAATTCCTTTCGATATCTCTCAGTCTGGACTTAACCTTCCTAACAACTTTCAGCCCAGAAAAGGAGATTCCAGGAAAACAATGGTCAATCTTCCTTTTAAATTTTTAAGATTTTGTTCAATTTCTTCTTTTTTAACAGAAAAAAGGAATATATGAATCCAACAAATAGATTCCATCCTCAAAAATATTTGAAAAAGAAAAACGGGAAGATAAGAGAGCAAACAAGTGGGGAGAGTTAAGTAACTATTCAGTCTCAGAGTATCCGATAAGATGCTGCTACTTCCAGAGAAAGCTTATTCCCTATTGACCAGTTGACTGAATCTGAAACCCACTCACCATCATGATAATTGTAATAAAAAACAAAAGTTTCACGTGCCCTTTAAAAACCACAGAACTTGTAAAAGAGGCTCTTATAGTAAAATCAGAGACACAGGACTGCGCAATGACACAAAGTCACACCATACTTTTGATTTGAAAGTCGGTGTAGTTCATCTTTTCTTGTGCCAATATATGAGTATAAATACATTTTGCAAATTTTCCGTATGTATAAAGAGAAGGATCTATCTAACAATTATAAAATGTGAATGTAAGCTATCATTACAAAATTCAAGTTTTAACACTTGATTCTTTATTTGCATATAATCAATAATTGGCATACTAATTTGTAAGCGCAATAAAAGGCATATAAACACCAAATAACCACAGAAAGTTAAAGTACTAATTAGGAAAAAACAAAATGAAAAGGACAAATTTGACCACATGCATGAAGCTTGCAAGAATCGTCACATCAAACTCAGAATGTTAATATCATCCAATAATACTTATCTTCCCACAGATCAGGCCTACGTGTCGATGTCACATAGTTAAATCACTGATTGAAAAAAAAAATCTAAAACTGGAACTCTGAAGTCTTGCTTAAGATTCACAAGATTTAAGATTTTAATTTTTTTTTTCATGAATCAAGGAACATAATCAAAATTCAAAAGGCTATTCTTCTTCTTCTTCTACTTCTTTTTTTTTTTTTTGGGACAGAAACAATTACCTCCTTGAACAAGTTGCTAAGAGATCGTCGTTTACTGCTGTCATCATCAACCTTGTGATCATCATCTACATCTTTGACCTTACCGTGACCTTGATCACCAACCTCTCTCTCAACAACCTTCTTCTCTTCTTCAGCCACACCGGTCACCTCCTCCTTCTTCACTTCGGCGGCAACCTCCTCCTTGACCGTCTCCGGAGGAGGCACAGGAGCCTTACCCTCGTCGTCTTTGGCCACCTTTGGCTTCGTAGCGCAAGCTCCCATGTTATAACCAACTGGGATATTATCAACTTTCTCCCTCGATCTCTGTACACCAAAGAGTTTTGATCTTTTCTTTTATTTTGCTTTGTACAAGTAATGATATTAATAAAGAGAGAAGACACAGAATAATATTCTGAGAATATAGAGAGGGATTTATTATAGTAAACAATAATAAAAAGGTTGTCGGTTTGTTTGTTCCGACAATTGTTCTGTGGTTCAGAAAATAAATAAAGATATATACACACAGAAGCTGTAATGTGAATGATGACGATATGATAATTGAGAAAGTTGGTGATTCTGAGGAATTATGGTCACAGGTGTCACAGGCTGTACATATCTATAGAGAGTGATCAAGAGTTAATGGAGGGTTTTGGAAGGTCTGTGAATACGGAAAGTTGAAAGTTGGCATTGGTGGTGGAGGAGAAGTAATGACAATGGGAGATTTTTATTGGGGAGTGGTTTTGTTTGATTACAGCTAAGGTGAGTCAAATCACTTTCCTGAGAAAATTAAATTTTCCTCGTAAACAAACATATTTAAAATTTCAGGGCTTCTGTTTTTATTTTTTGACCTTGAGAGCATGCTCTTGTGCTGCCTTTTAACCTCATCAAATAGTGGTATCAACTCAGTTTCTATATCTCTTAGGATGATATTGATGCTTTGACAAGCTCTGTTGGTGATTGAAAAAAGAAAGACTTTGAAAGTACTTTTGAATATTATAATATTTTGGTAAAAATTATTGTTGGACGATAAAAAATATAGATTAATTTATATTAATTGATCTCTTTTATAACTTATAATTGACTTATATTTATGTATGTATGTATATGTATCTCTGTATATACAATTGAATTAGTAGGCTTGGCTATTGTGTGCGGACCTGGGCTGGCCTAAAACGAGCCTGAAGCTCGACGAACAGTTGCAAAACGTTGTTCTTTTGAAATTGTTTTAAAAAATAAAAAGTCAAGCCTGGCCAATAACACTTGAGCTCGGGCCTTGTAACCCTGGGCCTAGTTGAGCCTGGGCTAGGTCTATCTATTGTCAACCCTATGAATTAGGTTTGTTTTAGCTTTTAATTTATATTTAAGATGATAATGGGTCGAGTTAAGCCCGACCTTGTCTGGGATGCCTTGTCCAAGCTTGAGATCAGTCAACCGGGCACACTTTTTTTAAAGCTTAAAATAACGTCATTTTATTAGACCAAAACCTTTAGATCAGGCTGAGCCCAAAGCCTAATCAACCCAATCCTAGCCCTTTCAATTCGGAGCAGGGCGAGGGGGGAGGAGGTGAGCCCAGTCTCATTTGCGTCTTTATTGTTATATGGAAATCCATGATCTTATAAAGTTATAATTCAAGCCCAAAGTCATCTATAGGCAAAGAGTGAACTCTACGCCTAGGTGACCGCGAAGCCAAAACCAGAGACATCGAAGACATCCCTTGTTCCAAGATCTCTGGCCCTTTTTGTACCATTGATTGTTTCAGTTGCTTGGGCACTGTATATACATAGAATTGTTGAAGAATTTGATTCTATTTTTGAAGTTATCTGGTTTCTTTCGTTTGTTATGCAAATACCCGGATGGCGAAACGCGTTGATACTCAAGAAAACGTTGTTTACGCCGACTTTATCTCAGTCAACAACATCGACGACGAAGACCCAGTTTGCTTCGATTCATTCTACACCTCTTACTTGCCAGAAATGGAAAAGCAAGTGGAGTGCGGTAAGCGTTTTTGTCTTTTAATAACTTGTTTCGTTCAAAGTTCTTATCTTTTTTTGGTAAAAAAAATGCTTCGATTGAGCACGTATGGGATGGTTTTGTTGTGCTTGAAGTATTATTCTTTATTTTTTAGGTGGTTTTTGCTCTTGTATTGTTCAATGCTAAAAGAAAAAGGAATAGAAAGGGTGAAAAACTCTTCTTGTAGCAACTGCTTCGTTTACTCCTTGGAGATATGATTGTGTGTGCACGAATGGCAAAAGATTTGGTTAATGGAAGATGTGTAACCACGGACAAAATAACAGTTTTAGGATGGCAAAATCTTGTTAGCTTCTTGCAAGGCTTGAAAATTCCTGATTGACATTTGTAATATTGAGTTGGATGAATGCATCTCCCATTGCTTTGGGGATCAAGACATGTCACTTCGGGAAGAGGCGACGATAGCTAGCGTTTCTCTTGGTTATCAATTATGTTGATGGATTATGGCTTAGGGTGGGCGAGCGTGTGCTCTCGTGTCCATTATTTTGGAATGGGTACACTTGACGATATGAATCATTTAAAAAATAAACGCATTCATTTTGTAGCGGAGCTATTACAAGATCAATTGGGCTGGCTCCGATTCGTTTAGAAAATGTGGTTAGAGGAACTACATGTGGAGCAATTAGGCATAAATTGATACCGACCCCTCAAAATTTGGTAACTTCAACTCTCTTAACAACCACTTATGAATCTACCAATTGGATCGATCTCATCACAATGAATATGTTGTTAATGGGCTACTGTCTGCTCTCTCTTGAAGGTTTTTCCAATATGCACTCAAAGTATAGCAATTGCAGCTTCCTTTATTATCAGAAAAGAAAAGGAGAGATTTATCTGATTCTGAATCTTTTTTTTTTTTGCTTCACAAAGTTATAGCATTTTCAAACTTAGCTTATTCTGTCGATGTTATACTAGGTTTTCTTTGATTTTTGAATGTCATTCCCCTTAATTTGATGTTCTGAAAGAGAAATGTTCAATTTCAGATATGTATTTTCTTTGTCTATTTGTTACTTGAGTTTGTATTTGTCTTGTGTACCTTCTTTTCTTTTCTCTTTTCTTTTTTGGTACATTGAATGCTGATATTATTACCACTGCTTGAATCCTGATGGATGTTTAATACACCTACCTCCCTGTCCACCAAGCTAACCCTCATGATTTTTCTTTTCTTCTCTAGTAAATCAAATGTAGTTTATAGTAATTACTGTTAGATAATTGGCCTCTAAAGGAACAAACTGTAATCCTCAAAGTCAGTTTCAGGTCTCTTAACAAGCAGCGATGCTGATGTACTTTTTTACTATTACTGTTGCAGTATGTGGAAGGAAGTCAGCGGCCATCTAAGGTAAAAGTTTCTTGTCAAGTCCTGGAATTGATATATGATTTGTTAGAAAATTACATTTTTGAGAAATGCCTCTTTCATGCCTTAGATCTTCTTGAGTTATTTCCTTTTTGTCTAAGCCACAGCATATGTAAACCTCTTCACTTGCTTATATTCGTTTTTACCTAATTTTTTTGTTTTCCTTCCTCTTTAATTTATTTAATGTCTTCCCCAAAATAAGTTTCTTTGAGACATCATTGAAATTTTTTATTTTGAATCTGTTTACTTTATCCAGACACACATGCGATATGCTGTACGCCAAAAACGTGCTGATGCAAAGAGAGCTCTGAAGAACCTTATCTTCAATGGTGGATACTCGAGAATTTCATTTCAGGTAGATAACTGTAAGTTTTAATTGAAACACAAATAGATCTAAAATCACTTGATTCTTTTGTTCGTGATTGTAACAATGTAGGCTGCTCCTAGATATAATCAGAATGGAGGTCGCTCCTAGATATACTTGATTTCATTACATACTTGCATCATTATAGACTATACAAGTTAATTTTTCTCCACTGAATTAGAAAAAGGAAAAGATGTAAAATCTGTTTACCTTATGTTCCATAGATTTGGTCAACATGCTGGATGAAGACCATGATTGTTTACCATGCTCCTACTATAAGCAAATTGTAGAGGTGTGCTATTGATGTCTCTTTCCATTATTTTCATAATATTTTGGATTGAATTTTTAACACCAGTTATGTAAAATGTGAATGCTAAAGGGTTGAGCTGTTTAGGTAATTCTGACTAAAACAAACAGTCTGTGAGAAGTATGATCGGTAAATAGAGCATTTCAGTTTGAAAGATTCCAAATGGTTGCACCTCATATACTTCAAGGGTTGCCAAAAAAACTCTCAAGGATGTCATCAAGTGTGCTTTGCCACACGCACCATTATTCAGCTTCTTAGGAACTTTTCATTTCTGTAACTTCCATATCACTTTGTTAGTTATATGTGCATTACTTTGCATTTTTACTCAGGATGAAGACCAAAAATGGACATTTGACAAGGAACCCCCATTTACTGGTGACACAAAGAGGAGAGCACAGGGTGCTGCCCAAGGTTCTAGGAAATCTCAACCCAAGAAAAAGAAATGTGAGCCTTTGTTCTCTTCCTTTACTCAAATAATTTTTTCTTTTCTGTATAGCCATCTGCCTGATTTCATGGTATCTACAGTTTCAATTTCCATTCATGGTTTTTGTATTTGAAATACTTCTGTAGTATGCTGCTGTGTCACCATTTTTTCTGGACATGTCCAAGTGTGGTCCACAGTTTGTTGAACGAATTGCTCTTTTACCTGTATGATACCACTGCAAAAATTGCAATTTTTGTTGATTTACTTACCTAATTGTGAACTTTGTTTGATCCCAATGGCTGCCATAGATCTCATACCTTGTTGTCATTTCAAAGTTACAGTTTTTTTCTTGGTTTAATGGATGCTGAATATGAGACATCTATGAGTTGTACTTATTGAATGTGGATAGGAGACCTGGGGTTTATGCTTCAATTATATAAGTAGGGTTTAGAGGTGGAACTTGATTGTCTATAGCATATCCAATTTCCTGGTACCATTTTCTGATTCAAAAACCATATTTTGCATGGTAAGAATACGGCCCCTCAGACATCCAGTTGCTTTGGTTTAGATTATTCGAAAGAGATATGATTATATCAGAAAAAAAATACTATGTGAAATCTTAGGTTTTTTTCTCTTTCACTATCCTTATCCCATAGGTACAGTGTTTGAATCGATAGAGCACCTCAGTATTTGTTCTACGAGAAGCTTAGGTTCCCTTCTTGTGAACAAACTGAATAGGTTCCATTTTCATTTGTTCAGACAAGTCTAGAAGAGATAATTTCTCTGAGGATTTTGGTGAACCTGAGAAAGTATTTCAAGCAACATTTGGAAACAGATGGTATACATGGTCATTTAATGGCTCTGGCTTTCAAAAATCAACAACTGGGTTTGAGTGGAGAGAGCAGGCAAGCTGGAGAAACCATAGAAGTACAGAATGGGACACATCAAGTGAAACTGAATCAGATAATGAGTCATGTTCTGTAGGATCAACTTCTGAGAGAAAAATCCTTGGTTTGCCCCTGAATGGTCCGTTGACACTTGACGATGTGAAGAAGGCGTAAGTTTGTGTTTCAAATTCTTTTTTTTTTCTCTTAAATCATTTGCATAATCATTTCCTCTTTAATCTAACAGTTTCCGGATTACGGCTCTAAAATGGCATCCTGATAAGCATCAGGGACCTTCACAGGTTAGTTGATCGAAAGCATTTTCTTCGTTTGGGGAAGATTTGGTGCTGCATCTTCTTTCCAGTATATCTTTGATGGTTTTATAACTTCTTAAAGCAATTGCATGATATGTGTGTACATTTGCAGGCAACGGCTGAAGAGAAATTTAAAGTCTGTGTCAACGCATATAAATCGCTATGTGCTGCGCTCTCCTGAGTTAAATGTCGCAAAGGCATTTGATCTCATCTTCAACAAAGGATTTGTCTTTCATTCCTGAAAAGAGGGTTTAGCTGTTGTGGAGCAACACTGAAGATCCTACTTTTAAGGGTATGGTGTACAAGAGACGAGGCGGCAAGATGGGAGCAGGAAGTGGTGGTTAGCTACGTGCTTAACCAAGTCATGGGGTTCCAGCTGCTGAATAGATATTTTATTTCCCTATTTCTAGTTATTGTTGTTCCTTTATTTATTGTATGCTGGAACAGAAGGGAGGGAGGGAGAATTTTCATCTTACTTGATTGTACAAGAGATCGTTGGGTTCTCTCTAAGACGAGCCCATCTTTTATAATGATGGAAATGGGTCGTCAAGGAAGGAAATCCTCTAGGCACATTCAATCCAACATTCGCAGGTGGATTTTGCGATTAGTCGCCCTTTAACTCGATCCTCCGTAAAAGTAGCTTGGTCCAGCCAGCTTTAGCTTACCATGTCATATGTTGCTTCCATTCACTCGGTTCAAAGTTAGAACTTGGTTGTCACTATGATTCATAATGTTCAATCCTATGTCCTTTTCATTTCTCATACCAAATAGCAAAGGAACTTGGGTAGATTGCCTTATAAAGGCATCAGATCCTCTGTTCCGCTAAGCCTGTACCTATACTGTGCCAAAATAAAACGTCAACATTTAAACCAACGTCTGCATCTCAGCTGAACTTTAGCCAAGCCGTTCTTCCTTTGAGGAGTGCTTGCCTTTCTCTCATCTCACTTTCTTCTCCCCAATTCATCAGTCTCGCACTGACACATCGATATTATATTATCTTGCAAGAGCGCACACACACACACTTACCGGCAAATCCCACCACCAGATCACCCAACAACTTTTACCTCTTTATTTTATTCAGTATTTGATTTATTTAATTCATTATGATTTGCCTCCCATGTTCCACCATTAACTGGTAGCTCATACCCGGTCTTTCTCTCCTATTTTTATCCTCTGGAGTTGCTCCCTTTGTTTTCCGATCTGTGTACCTTTTGTTTTATTGGCTCACAATGGCAGCAGACTCTTCATGGGTGAGGATAGTCACTGCTCAGACCCCCACTAACATTGCTGTGATTAAGTACTGGGGCAAGAGGGATGAGACCCTGATTTTACCCGTCAATGATAGCATCAGTGTTACTCTTGATCCCTCTCACCTCTGTACCACCACTACTGTTGCTGTTAGTCCTTCCTTTGACCAGGATCGCATGTGGCTTAATGGAAAAGTAGGTGTTTTTTTTCTCTCGATCGTGTTCGGCTGATAAATTTGCTTTTTGTTGTTGGGTTTTAATTATTGAGGGATGGTTTGAAAGAAATGCTGGATGAGATCGTATGGATTTCAAGCATTTGATGCTTTTCTTTTCCGAGAGTCAGTTCGAATTTGAATCTCATGTGGGGAAGTTCTTTTATGGGTTCGTTTTTCTTCGTTTCCGTGACATTGCTGGACGGAAGGATATTTACTTGACTAAGGTTACTCAGGGACTTTTTGTTCTTCTGAAATTAATTTTGACTATTTCGCTGTGACATAATTGAGATTTACAATATTTGCCACTTTGGTCAACTGCTTCTGTAAATTGGAGAACTATTTTAAGAAGATACTGCTAAGTATCTTGAAGGACTTTAGATATCAGCTACGCTAATAACAAAGTTTCCGAAGGCATTGTTTTCACTTTCCTGAAAACAAATATTCCCTATCAAGGATAGACGAGTTTAAAAGAAAGGGTTGTTAAAATTTGTTCGCATATGGAAGAAAAACTGAAAGCATGTCATCTTTTTCTAGCCATCCTAGGGAAACAAGGAAAGACCGGATTGTGAGCATATTGGTGTTATTGTTTCTGTTCTATAGAAACAACAATGTTTTTTTGTCATCTCGGATAGCATGTCGGTGAACTTTACCCTAGTTAGATTAGTTTCTTTATTTGATGCTGGTAGTTGAAATGCTATCTCTCATTCTTCGTGTATTCAGAAAAGTGACTTGTTATATTTATATTGAAGCGTTGTCTTTTTGTTGATCTACTGTATGGCTTCTTTGCTGGTTAGTGTAGGAAATTTCACTTTCTGGAGGCAGGTATCAAAATTGTTTGAGGGAAATCCGTGCAAGGGCTTGTGAGGTTGAGGATAAGGAAAAGGGAATCAAGATAGCAAAGAAGGATTGGGAGAAATTACATGTACGTGTTGCTTCATATAATAACTTCCCTCCAGCAGCTGGACTGGCTTCCTCAGCAGCTGGCTTTGCTTGTCTTGGTAGAGATAATTTTTGGAAAAGTTTTATCATTGATTCTTTGTGGTTCTACTCTTTTGTTATTAAACCTTGACTTTTGGGCTACTGTTTCAAGATTAAAAATCTTCTTATTTTACTTGTGATTGAGCTGTCTCGTGATTCTGGAGAATTTTACTTCTGCAGATTGTATTGTTCATAGTGGTAAATGCAATTCTGTGTTTTGGTGGTAGATGATAAATGTAGTTCTGGCTCAATGAATAAAAGTGCCTGAACTTTACCTCAAAGTTTATTGAATGTAAAGATTAGTACTTAAATTGATGAATAGCTTTTCGCTAGAAATATGCATTCTAATTGTATCAGTTCATTCATTTATAGCATACAAAATGTATTCACTTAGGTAATCTTGGAAATCTCAGGACTATGCCTTAGAGGGATGACCTCAATTTTTTTCTAAAATCTCTTTCAAATGTTAAATAGCGAACCTTGAAATTTAACATTCTACTCATTTGTCTTCTTACCTGTTACTGATTTTCTTACGCATGTGGCCTGGTGTTAATCTTTTTAGTCTGTGTGATAGTTCCAATAGTATAATATTTTTTAAATGAACTAAGTTATCTGTTTTTTTTATGCTAAAGCTAAATGATTTCCTGTACGATGTCCAATGCATAAATTGTATGGTTGGAGAAGTTGTGCACTTTCTAATTTGCATGGCCGGTAAAAGTTTTGTGTTAGGGAATATGATCTGTGGCCATTTTCTTGGTTTGATGGCTTCTTTATGGCACATAATTCAAAATAGGAATGATTGCAGAAGGTTTTCAAAATTTCATAGTTGCATTTTGAATTTAACAACACTATTTTATCAATAAATTTGGTCAATCTGCCAAATCCATTTCCTGCTTGAGTCATATGTTGCTGTTTATTGTCATGCAGTCTTAAAGTTAGAAAGTAATTGCAAACTGCAATCTTGTGTTGGACTAAATAACTCTTGAGCATGAGTTCATCCAACTGTCAAATCTTATGCAATTTTTTCCCTTGCAAAGCTGATGAATGCGAAAGAAAGTAATAGCGAGCTTTCAGCTATTGCACGGTAGGTCTTATATACATATTCTTATCTTTTTCTGTGTTGTTTGTCGGAACAAAGATCTTAGATGATGGGATGTCACACCTATTTCACTAAACAAAATTTTGTGTGGTAAATATGTCTTTGTTAAGCTAATTTGTGGGTTCTATATCTTTCCAAACTATGCTTTCTAAGCAGGTATTTTAAGTTGTTTGTTTGGTTAATTGAAAATTGTGTTTCAAACTCGCTTAGAAATATATGATATTGACGGCAAATATGGGCATAGTTGCTAGTTATTTACTTGAGTGATTTTTGGTTTCAACCTTCCCCTTTTTCTTTTAGAGTATTCAATATCCTATCTTGGTATTTAGTTATAGAGGTTTGGAATGCTATATCCAGCTTATGTTCAATTATCTAAGAAATGACTTTTAGT
>JAOTAZ010000220.1:831699-842624 GCA_025629785.1 Erythroxylum oxycarpum | reverse complement strand
CCAATTAAGTTGGCCTCACATAACAACTTAAGCTATTGTGGTGAAATGGTCGCTTAATATGGTATCAGAGCCTTTGTGACCAAGCGATTGTGAGTTCAAATGTTACCACTCACCTATTATTCAGCACAAAGTAGAGTGAGCCTGTGCAAGTTTCAAGCCCAAAAGAGCTTTCACTTGAGGGTGTGTGTTAGTGAATATATAAAACCAATTAAATTGGTCTCGCATAACAGCTTAAGATATTGTGGTGAAATGGTTACTTACCCAAAACTCGAGTTGAAGGTAGGGCTAAACAAAATTACTTAATCTATAACGCATCCCCCGAGACGACCCAATTTATTGCATTGGGAATCGAACACATGACGTGGGGCTAAGCCTCAGGCCCATACCTAAACTTTGATACCATATTGAATTTTTTTTAATATAGGCAGAGTGTAGAGCTCATTAATAATAGTTGGGCTTGGGTCAACCATTGTCCAAATAACTAGAACTAATTGTTTGGATAATTGACCCTTACCACTTATAAACCTTTTAACATTTTCATGTCTAGGCAATATGGGACACTCTAACAATTTTATATTTCAAGATTCGAATTTCATTTTCTTCGTACAACAATGCACAACTTCGAGTGTGTACAAAGGACAATAGCAACACACACTATCTAATAATATCACTTAACCAACACTAATGTCAACCCCCCGAGCTTCTTAGAAAGAAAGACATCACACATTAATTAAGCGAAGAGTAAGTAGTCAATTCTGTTGACTATGAAGCGCTTGATGACATAATCAATAAACCTGACAAGTTGGTTTTGTGTTAAACAGTTCTCCTGTAAGTGACATCAACTATTAAATTATCCACAGCTTCCTCTTAATAAGTATTAAGGAGAAGGTTCCAATGCGGTATATGAAGAAGTAAAGCACGTCGAGATGCTTAATTTTGTCACTTACGAGAGCTTAAATTCTTTATTATCACTAAGCTAATCTCCAAATTAATTAATAACACTTTCTCTATGGTATATTATCATGTTAACCAAAATTTATAAACCAAATAAGACTTTGTTATTATGTTGTTATCTCTTTTTTATAAACACGTTAAATGTTTGGTTAGAAATAATTATTTATGATAATTATCAATTTGAATTTGTATATTTTAATAGACTTTTAACTTTAATTAAGTTTTATTTATATTTTGTTTTTATATATAATTTATCATTTAGTCACTACTTTGGAGTTAATTTTAATTGTTTTATCCTATTAATTCATGAACTATACAAAATAGATCATAAGTGTGACATACCTTATAGTTAAGCATTATATATATTTTAACTTAAGAAAGATATTTCAATTGATTTAGGTTTGTTGGCTTGTTAGTTTCTTCATCCGAAAGATCAAAATAGCATCTTCCTCTCTTCTATTCTATGTCCTCTATTCATTTTTTAACGATAATGCCAATTCATCCATGCATGCTTCTGATACACCAATGACCCTTTGCCAACGCAACGTAGGGAGATTTGTGTAGGAATGGCGAATTAGCCTCAACCTTGGGCTAGCTAACATGAAATTTGACAATTTTGGTTTGGCTAAATTTGAGTATTTAGATATAATCATGTTCGTTACAATAAATTAATCAAATTCTAATTAAATTAATCTGAATTTAATGCATTGAAATTGATTTGACTCAACTTACATTTATGCATTTCGAGTTTAAATTTCAAAAAGAAAAATTGAACTTAAAGTTGGACCTTCAGGATTGCTAAGGTGGAACCAGCACACTGTTAATTCTAGATTTGTCGACATACGTCAATGTATGAAAGGAAAATTGAAGAAAATGATATGATATTTTGTTCCAACATATAAGTATTAAATGATATTGAGTAACATATAGGAAAATGCCTCCATTGGGACCTACTTACCTGCGTCCAATGGGGGAAAATTCCAAGACTCCAGGAATATTTCGCATCCAATGTAGTACAAATTTTTCTTGTTTTCAGATTTTTTTAGAACTTGAAAATTGTCTGTGCAACTTGCATAGCTTCTGATGCTATTTAAGTAACCAATGGTTAGAGTTGTACCTCACAAAACTGTAGCCCCATCACCACATGGAACCAAGCTACATGCAGAATCTTACTGACTGTAGCCTGGAAAGTACTGTTCTCTATAGAGAAA
The DNA here is from genome assembly GCA_025629785.1 of Erythroxylum oxycarpum. Taxonomy (NCBI): domain Eukaryota; kingdom Viridiplantae; phylum Streptophyta; class Magnoliopsida; order Malpighiales; family Erythroxylaceae; genus Erythroxylum; species Erythroxylum oxycarpum. Next base: position 840,459 of record JAOTAZ010000220.1, on the reverse strand, counting down.
CAGAAGATGATCCATTATCTCCAGAGAGCATCGAGGAGATGGTTTTTGATGAACAATGCTTGGAAAGATTGCTAGTAATCGAATCAGAACTCATGGACTTCAGTTATGGAACAAACCACCATTCGGTGATGGATGTTGAAAGTCTGAACTTCATTAGTGACGAACTGGGTCCTGAAACGATCCTGGAAACACATGATGGACCAGTTGCGGGAGAAAGTTCGGGATTGGAGAGAGTTCAGGAAGAGGTCACGCAAGAAACCAGCTTGACGGATCTTCTGTTGAAGGGAGCTGAAGCTGTTGAAGCAAGAAACTGGACTCTCTCTTCCTCTATAATTGCGAAGCTGAAGTTTCTCTTATTTGACGGAGAAAATGGCGATGACCGTTTCCACAGGCTGGCTTTATTCTTCACTCAAGCTCTGCACTATAAAACCATTGATGCTCTGCAAAAACCTGTTTCCCTACAACCTGCAAACACCATGCCGGCTTTTCAGGTTCTCCAAGAACTCTCTCCATATGTCAAGTTTGCACACTTCACAGCCAACCAAGCAATCCTCGAGGCCACAGAAGGTGATCAGGAGATTCACATCATTGATTTCGACATTTCGGAAGGAAGTCAATGGCCTCCATTGATGGTTGATCTCCTCACTAGAAGGAGTGCTTCGGCTTCTTTTAAAGTTACGGCCATTGTAAATGAACAAGAGAATGCAGCAACGGTTTATCAGACAGGGAGAAGACTCAAAGAGTTCGCAGGTTCAATCAACCTGTCATTCGAATTCGAGCAGATGGTGATAGGGAGTGAAGAAGATTTTTCAAGGATTGCACTTGGTAATAATAATGCACTTGTAGCTAATTGCATGATTCACCAGCTTCACATGCCAAGCAGAAGTTTTGCTTTTGTCAGGACTTTCTTGTCTGGTATCTGCAGATTATCACCTAAGATTGTTGTCCTGGTAGAAGAAGAACTGTTCAATCTTGTCAGAATCCCGTCAATGTCTTTTGCAGAGTTCTTCTGTGAGGCTCTTCACCACTACACTGCACTTTCTGATTCACTCACAAGCAGTGCCTGTGGTGGATACAATGTGGGGTTCAAACTACTAGTCAAAGAGTTCTTGGGTCCAAGGATTCTGGAGAGTATAAGTAAGTTTCCAAGTGAGGTTGAAGAGAAGCTATTGTGGAGAGATGTGTTCTCTTCATTGATAAGGTTCAGACCAATTCCTATGAGTACTTGTAATGTTTCTCAAGCAAATTTCTTGATCAGCCTGTTCAGGGGAGGGTACTGGGTGCAACATGAGAGCTCCAAGTTGACCTTGTGTTGGAAGTCAACACCTTTGACCACAGCTTCCATTTGGGTCCCCCTTTCACAATCAAGATGATGTATGCCCATACCACATGTCTTGTTATTGTCATTCATGGAATGGTATTGATTCTCTTTTGGTGGATCAACTTGCGGAAAGCAACTAAATTGGAAAAGATACACAATAAGAAGTTGGAATTTTGTTCTATTAATTAGCTCATAGATTAACTTAATTAGTAGATAAAAATTGTATTAAATAAATTATCAATAACATAAACTAAATTATAAATTACGTGTTACGAATGAATTAATATTAACATCGATTCAAGTAATATTTATAAATGTATTTACTTTCAGTTTACATTTTTCAAGTTACTGTAGTGATAAATAGCCCCTCAACCTCAACTTGAAACAAGATCAACTTATCTAAGCATGTTTCCAATTCTTGAAAGATTCTAAAGAAGTTTAGTCTATGGCTATCCTGAACTAAACCCTGGACAAGCTCAATCTGTGGCTGGAATATTAGGGACAAGAATAATATTATAAAATGTCAGGTTTGTAGTTGACTTTGATCTTATTATCACTCTTCACTTTATAAATTTAGACACAAATGGATGAGGGTGAGACAGGCGTCAATCTTCCGGAGACAAACAAGAGAGTGGGGACAAATGTAGCCACAAATTAACCATTCTAGTTTATGTAGCTTATCTCCTCAACTATTGGGACCAAGAACTGGTGCTCTTTTCAATGTTGATTCCCTTTTTTTTTTAACATCCAGGTATTCCTAAGAAATCAAATTTATATTAGTTCTTTATATAAGTATATGATAATCTCATCTATGCTTGATCTAAAAAAATTTTAAGTAACCAAGTTGTACTTCCACCATAATGATCCAATTTCATTATTTAGGCCAGACTTTTGATTTTGGGATGAAAAGTTATAAGACTAATCAACTCATGCATTTGGTACATAATTAATATATGCTAATTGTAGTTGTCTCCTAAGGGCTAATCTAATTTAGGAATGATAATGGGTACATTCAGGTCGAACTTGTAACTCAACCCAAGTTATCTAACATTCATTACCTGTAGTCCAGAGCAGGCTTGGCCTTAGACATTTCTGCCTTTGCCTAGGGTTCACTCTCGATATATCTTTATTTTGTTTCATTTTGTTTTTTATGAGGGCTTATTCTTGATACTCATAAAAAACAAAATAAGACATTTTTTTTACTTTACTCACGACCTATAAAACATTAAGAAAAGGTCTAATCCAGAGCTTGGTCTAAATACTGAAAAACAATATTATTTGATATAATTAACTAGAATAGCATTATTTTGGTGGGAGAGTTGGGATAATTAGGGTCAAATTTCATCATGTTTTTTTTAAAGTTTAAACTTGACCTAAAACTTGGTCAACTTGAGTTTAAATCGATAACTTCGAATTAAGCTAAACTTTAAATAAGTTTTATAATTTGAAAATTTGGATAGAAATACAAAAAAATCAAGTCTAAATTAACTCAATTCAAAATTAATAGGTTAAGTTTGAAAAGGATTTAATTTTGATTGAGTTTTGAGGAAAAAAATTATGATCCTAAAATGTTTCCTTATATATATAATATTAACTCAAATCAGATTTGTGAAGGTTGTATTTATAGGAAACATTCCAGAAATAGCTTTTTAAAGGAGTCATTTTCAATATCATCAAAGTCGCTCTAACTTGTACATACTGATATATGGGGCCAAATTAATCCTCTCTCTCTCTTGGTAAGAACAAGTATTTCTTGTTTTTCATAGATGATTTTAGTTGAAAACTTGGGTTTATTTTTTGAAGGAGAAATCTGAAGCTTTTGAGACCTTCAAAAAATTGAAAATGTTGGTTGAAAATGAAAGTGGCTATTTGATTAAATCCTTGAGAAAAAATAGAGGTGGCGAGTTCACTTCCAAACAATTTGATGATTTTTGTGAATCTCATGGAATTAAAAGATTCTTGACAATCCTAAGGTCGCCACAACAAAATGGTATTGTAGAGCGGAAGAACAGAACCATTATTGACATGATTAGAAGCATGTTAAAGAGCAAACACTTGCCTATAGAATTCTGGGCAAAAGCTATATTTTTAGCTGTATATTTAAGAAACAGATGTCCTACAAAAAGCTTATAGAAAAATACTCCTCAAGAGGTATGAAGCGGTAAAAAACCAACTCTTTCTCATTTAAGAGTTTTTGGTTATGTTGCGTATGCTGATGTTGCTAATGAAACAAGAGTAAAGCTAGATGATAAAAGTGAGAAGCTTGTGTTTATTGGTTATGACACAAAGTCTAAGGGTTATAGACTTTATAATATTAAAAGTAAGAAGATTGTTGTTAGCCGAGATGTCAACTCTGATGAAAATGTTTGTTGGATCTGGGAAAATCAAGGGGAAGATTACAACCTTCTTCCATTGTTTGATGTTGATTTTATTCAAAATGAAAATGAACAACCTATGTCTCCCAGAGTGTCTTCTCCAACAACAATTCATGTTAACTTGAGTCCTTTAAACTCCTCCGAAAGGCCACAGAAAATGAGAAGTCTTCAAGACATTTATTCAGATACTAATGAAATTAACGATTATGCTATCTTTTGTTTATTTGCAGGTGCATAACCATTAAACTTTGAAGATGCAGTAGAAGATCAAAAAAGGAGAAAGGCCATGGATGAAGAAATAAATTCCATTCACAAAAATGATACATGGAGATTGGCAATTCTTCCAAAAGACAAGCATTTTGTTGGTGTCAAATGGATTTACAGCCAGATTGGTTGCTAGCCAACAACGAGGTGTTGATTATGACGAAGTCTTTGCTCCAATTGCTCGTTTTGAAACAATCAGATTAACCATGGCATTGGTTGCATAAAACAAATGGAGAATTTATCAAATAGATTTCAAATCTGCATTCTTGAATGGAAACTTGGAGAAAGATGTTTATATTGAACAACCTCTCGAATATGTTGTCAAAGGTCATGAAAATAAAGCGTTGAAGTTGAAGAAGACCTTATATGTTTTAAAGCAAGCACCAAGAGCTTGGTACAGTGATAATTACTTTGTTCAAAAAGAGTTTATAAAATGTCCACATAAATATGATCTTTATGTGAAGAAAAAGGATAATGGTAATATTTTTATTTTTTGTTTGTATGTTGATGACTTGATTTTTATAGGAAACAATTCACCCTTATTTGATGAATTTAAAAAAGAGATGACTAAAGAATTTGAGATAACTGATATAGGGCTTATGTCCTATTATCTTAGAATTAAAGTGAAGTAATTAGATGAAGGCATTTTTGTCTCACAAAAGAATTGTGCATTGAAGATTTTGAAAGAATTCAACATAGAAAATTGTCAATTAGTTTCTACACCAATCGAATGTGGAGTAAAACTGTCAAGATTTGATGATGGTGAAAAGGTAGATTCAACTATGTCCAACAAGCTTGCTGGAAATTTGAGGTACTTGAGTTGTTCTAGACCTGATATTCTTTATGGAGTTGAAATTATTAGTCGATATATGGAGTCTCCAACAATCACTCATTGTAAGGCTAGTAAAAGGATTTTGAGATATGTCAAAGGAACTCTTGATTATGGCTTGTTTTATTCATCTTCTAACAATTGCATTCTAGTTAGGAATAGCGATAGTGACTGGGGAGATAATGTTGATGATAGAAAAAGCATTATTGGTTTTTTGTTTAAACTTGAAGATGTTCTATTCATTTGGAGTTCATAGAAGCAACTCATCGTAACTCTTTCAACATATGAAGCAAAGTATGTAGTGTTGTTGCTTGCCTTTGTCATGCTATAAGGTTGAGAAAATTGTTAAAAACCATGTATGTATCACAAGAAGAATCAACTGAGATTTTGTTGATAACAAATCTGCAATTGCATTGGGAAAAAATCCTAGTTTTCATGATACAAGATTTTACATTATGTGAGAGTATATCAGAAAGAAGGATTTATTAAGATTGATCGAAATCAAAAGTTAATTATTTCAAAATTTTTGCAACTAAATATATTGAATTAATTCAGTTTTTAATCATTCAAATATATAATCATTAAAAGCTGGACTTTATGAAATTGCAATTGTGTTGAATTGAGTTGTCTTGAGCAGCCTGAAGTGTTGAAATTAGTGGAGGAGTTAGCAATGACAATGAAGATAAGGAAGGAAAGAAAGCTGAAGGGAAAACCAAATGAGTTGAAGTGCAAAAGGAAATTGGAGTTAATGATCCTAAGCATAATTCAACAATGTATGGATCAAACTAATGAAGTCAAAGATCAGATGAATGAAGCATAAGGCAAAGAAGAGAATGAAAAATGAAAGATGCAGATGCAAGCTTATCGGGTGCACAACAAAAGTTGAGGATTCCAGTTAGTTACTTGGAGGGAAAAATAACTAGGAAGTAACCAGAAGAAATAGAAAAACAGAACAAAGAAGTGCAAAATTGAAAAAAAAACAACAAAAGTCTGAAGCAAATTTCAAGAAGTTTAATCAGCAAAATCAAGTTTAGTTAAAGCTAATCAAATGCAGGAAGCTAAAGCTTTTCCATAGTTGACAATCAGATTTGGATGTCAACATTGTCTCCTAAAGAAGTGTGCAGCAGCTGAAAATTTCAGAGCCCATTTTTTGCAAAAACAAATCTGATCACTTTTGTGTTTTGCCAAATGAAGAAACTTTTGTCTTAGGCTAGTTTTTATCTCTCAAATCATGTTGTAGCAAGTTTTAAATGTTTTACATTTTTCAGATTCAGTTACAAATAGGACAAAGAGAATAGCTTTTGTGATTTTGCAAATCTGGAAAAGTCAGTACTAGCTAGTCATTACTCATCAGGTTATGCTTTTATTCTCTAGTTTTTTCAAGTTGTAGCAGAAAGTTGTAGATCTGATAAAAAGCTCATAATCCTCATCATTTTCGTAAGTAAGAGAGAAAAAATTGAAAACCATCATCAATACAAAAGACTCAATACCAGCTTCCAGATTTCATGTGTATTCGTTATGTTTAGCATGCAATTTTATTTTTCTGGAGTTGAATAGTAGTTGTTGGTTCTGATTTATTCAAAATCTGAAGTTTGATTCTTTGTTTTTGCATATGAGAGTGAGAGCAAATCTCATCAATACACAACTTTCATTTTTTAATCCACACGATCTACCTACATTGTCATTCTTTTGTTTCAATTTCAGAAGTAGATTTAGCACTTTGAAGAGTGAGTAGCTAAGGCAATACATACACAAAACAAAATGTTTTAGAAGTTCATTTCAGGTCCAAGAGCAAACACTTCATTTCTATATACACCATACATACACAAATTCCTGTGAGGAATCAGAGTTCCAATTCTTATACATTATACATTCAGTAGATTACAAAGTCAAGAATAGAGGAGGAGTTTAAGAAGTGCAGTGCAGCAGATTTCCTCTTGTATTGAAACAGACGTGAACAGTGACTGGAGGTGTTTGATATTTTGCCTCAATCAACATTCTCACTCTACAGGTTGCATAAGGAAGGTGCTATCTTCAGCTCCTGGAGGGGCATCTTCAAGACATCATGCACCTGAAGAGTAGCATTGTGAAGTATACGAAGTGTCCAAAGTTCTTCTGGAGTCCAACTAGGTAATAAGCTATTGGCCAGGGATCACAGAGTTAAGTAGCAAGTAAGGTAAGGAAGAAAATGTGTTCCTTATCACAAAAACTCCAACACCGTAGTGCCCATTTAACCTTTCTCTAGCAAATATCTGATATTAGGAAAAATAAAAGGTACGTAAGTTGATGAGATTAATGTTTATATCTGTAATAGCAATAAGACCAACCTTCATATCCTCCACGAAAGAAGGGAATCCACCAATTGCCATGAAAATCAAGAACGAGGTCACGAACATGAGCATCAAGCCTCTAGCCTAAGTATCCAAGGAGCAATCGTTGGAGTAATTAGACATAGTGTGTTAGAAATATTGGGAAGTTATAAGTTAGTTACCTGAATTAAGCCATAATCGTGCCCAATGTCATGGAAGATTGTTCCAACATATAGACATACAGCAATGTAGATTGCAAGGCAAAGTCAGTAATAGCCTAAGTCACGGTACATGTTCACAAAGGATCTCTGTGTAAGAACAATGGACTGAGTGATGAAACTTGCTTGGCTTCCTTTCTTCAGAGGTTCCCTTTTCTTCAGGATCAAGAAAAATCCATAATTGTCAAGCAGTTTTTAACGTTAAAAATCTCAAAAATTATACTAGTCTGAAAATTTTGATATCGATCAAACTTCAAGATCAATTTAAAAATTTAAAATTATCAAATAATGAGAGCAATAACAAGTTTAAATGGATCATATTTCAATTCAATTTGTTAGTGAATATATAAAATCAATTAAGTTGGCCTCACATAACAGCTTAAGCTATTGTGGTGAAACTATCACTTAACATGGTATCAGAGCCTTTTTGACCAAGTGATCATGAGTTCAAATCCTATCATCAACCTATTATTCATTATAAGGTAAAGTAAGTCAGTGCAAGTTTCAACCCAAAGGACTTTCAGTTGAGGAGATGTGTTAGTAAATATATAAAATCATTTAAGTTGGTCTCACACAATAGCTTTAGCTATTGTAGTGAAATAGTCAATTAATAGAATTTGATGAAACATGGCGAAGTTCAAGCTCAATTTTAATTTATACATTTGAATTTGGTCTAAAATTAGGCATGAAAAAGTGAGTTTGACTTAAGTTCAACTGAATTTTAATGCCTAATTTGAACCTGATTAAATTGTGTTTAACTGCTGCTACGGGCGAGCCTAAACTTTTTTAAGAAGACTACAAATGAAGATACGCTTACTTGCCAGTTTATACGAGCTACTTGGCGTTCAAACACACTGTTCTGTGCTTGAAGAAACACCGACCCCTCTTTCAGTGTCTTGAAAAAATGAATATATCAGTCATCTGATGGAACGGTGTGTTCTTTTCCTTCACATTTTAGCCTATACAAATACATACATCATCAAAGTCTTTGTTTATGGTTCTTAGACAGTGATCAGATGGGTTTCTCATAGTAGGGCATCGGTGTAAGAGATAGAACACCATCGTATGCTAAAGGCAACAAGACAAGCCCAAGACTTGACCCATCTCTAGCTTCAGCCCAAAAGTTCAGATGCCTCACAATAAGCAATGTACTTGTGACATAGACAACACAAACTCACTATTCTGATATAACAAATTCTTAGTTGTATAGATATACTGTAATACCCTATATTAGGGGTTAGGATATTAAGAAAATTTAGTACATTTTATACTTTGCATATGTGCATATTTGCTTATTTGTGCATAAGCTTTTTACACACATACAATTAATTATACATGCATTCATGACATTTTTCGGGTATAATTTATTTATAAATGCGATTAAAATGTGAATTGTGGATTATTTGCATCAAAAATTTATTTGGAGAGTGTTATTATTATTTCG
>JAOTAZ010000220.1:813186-824478 GCA_025629785.1 Erythroxylum oxycarpum | reverse complement strand
TATATTACAATTTAATTTAATTCCTATAAAATATTCAACGAAATATTAAGATATATAATATTCATACTCTTATAATTTTTTTAAAGTCATGTCCTCGAAAGTCATTTTACACACAAACAGTTAATACTAAACAACTAATTTTACTAAACATTAAATGATAAACAGCTAATGCAATCAGTTAATAAAATCAACGATCAGTAACAGTAATGCAATCAACTAATTACTAAACAGGTCATTATCACTGCTAATCATAACCACTAAATAACATTCACCAATCTTTTTATTTCACAATATAATCTGTGAGCATGTGAGAGCCTATAACGCGGTATATTATATTATGCTGGAGGATCCCCAGCTCTGTCCAAGAGCTGATAATGGAGGGACTGGTACATCTAGCGTCCCTTCCAGCATAAGGATCACTCTTTTCATGGAGGGACGCAAATCAGGGTCATCATGAGTACACCACAGGCCAATATTTACCATTCTCTCGGCACATTTCAAGTCCACGCATTCGCCTTCTACAAGCTTATCCAACCCTCCATTTGCAAGATCTTTTTGTACCCAGTTCGAAAATGGCGTCTGCCCTTCTGTGACTGTGATACTTCTGTTGCAGATGATCTCTAGTAGCACGACTCCGAAGCTGAAGATGTCAGCTTTTTCTGATACCAAACTGTTACTGTGACATTCAGGTGCCAAGTACGATCTTGTTTCGCTGACTACTTGAATTGGCGGGAACAGCTTTGCGAATCCAAAATCTGAGATCTTGGCAGTTCCTGAATCATCTATAAGTATGTTTTGAGGTTTGATGTTTGAATGAATGATCTTAACCTCACATTCTTCTTGCAAATACAGGATGCCTCTAGCTATATCGTGTGCGATCCTGAGTCTTTCTTCCCAACTGTGATGCTCGAGTAGATAATCTGCTAGTGAGCCATTGCTCATGAACTCATACACCAACAGCTTCTTAGAGCTATCCACACAGAAACCAAGCAACTTAACCAAGTTCCTGTGGTGGGTTCTTCCGATGGTAGAGATTTCAGCTCGGAATTCTCTTTCACCTTCTTCAGAAACTTTCTCCAATCTCTTCACAGCAATGCTTCTGTTGTTATCTCCTTGAAATTGAAGACTCCCTTTATAAACTGCACCATAGTTTCCCCTTCCCAGCTCCTCTCTGAAACCATTTGTTGCTGTCTCAAGCTCACCATAATCAAAAGAACGTGGAATTAACTCTTCTGTCAATCCCCAGTCTTCATTTGCTGATAAGATCTTTCTGTAACTTCGACGTTGATCCCAGTAGATGAAGAAAGCAGTGATTACAAGGATGAGTGAAAATACTGCAGTAATTCCTAGAACTACTGCAAGAACCTTGATTAGCCTGTCATCATCACCTTTGGGATTGTAAGGGAGATTATTAGGTTCTGAAATTCTCTCAATGATCTTCTTGATGAAAGCAGTAGTCGAACCATTAAACACTCTCTTTCCATATCTGAGTGGAAGCGTAAACTTCTTGCACTTACCACTCTCATATACAACTGCCCAACAATTGCAGTCTTCCTGGCAAGAAAAGCTGCAATCTTCCATATCCATTTTCGAGTTGGAGTATGCAAAATCATCCAACCACGTATTCTGCATGACAATCATTTTAACTTGTTTTGGATCAATAGCCATACAGATATCTCCAGTGTAGTTCTCCGAGCAGCCATAACTCTGATTGACCCAAACAAATCCAGGATAACAGTAACAGCTACCATTTCCTTCTATGTTAAAGGAGCAGTAACTGTTGAATCCACAAAATCCTTTAACACCACACTGGTCTTTGAATATTGACCAATCGGTAGATACAGAGACAGTCGCGGTGTAACTCTGAAAATGGTGGGAATACAGCCTGAAAATCCCATCAGCATCCAAGGTTGCCCGATGGATGATGGTCTCATTCATGGTGGGATCCGGGCATTTCGCTATAGTGTAGATTTCAGGCCTTCCTTGAAGATATAGGGAACATCTTCCATTCAGAGATGCAAGACTCAGCTGATAATATGAATTCCCACTAAAAGTGCCAGTACTCCAATAAGCATCAACTGGGCTGGCATACATAGTCGGATAAGCGACAAGGTTACCATCCAGTTGCATAACCAACAGAAACCGTCCGCTTGAGTGGTCTGAACTCCGTAAACTAGAAATCAAGCTGTTGTCTGCGGTCAGATTCTGACCATATAATAATGTGTCTGTAGGGAAATTAAAGGTCTGCCAGATGATGTCACCGTCGGCGGCGTATAGCACAAAATTACCAGAATCAAGCATAGAGGCTGAATCAGCAGGATCTGATATATTAGCAATTAGTTTCATTTCTACCTGCTCCGTTCGAAGGATCAGCCTACCGGCAGTGGTTAACTCTAGCGTAGCATTTGCAGAAACTGGTGGTTCGTCCCGATTTGCAGTCCAGACGACAACGCTAGTGTTTTCAGGGTGACCCAGAAGCCTAATTCCTACAGCAAATCCATTCCCTTGTGGATAGAAACCGAAAGCAAAACGACTGGAAGGGGATGACCATGAAGTTGGATTGATTATGGGACTGAGTGAAGAACCCAATGTAATGACATTGGATTGGTTCAATTGAGCTCTTACATGTACAGAGAGGAAGAGCAAGTACAATCCTGACACTAAAGCCATGAAAGAAAACTTTTGGTTACTTACTATGGAAAAAAACTGTGGCATCTCTGCAACAAACCTTTATTCAGTTTTAACATTCAGCTGACAAGAAGATTAGTGGTAAGAAGATGGAATGCTTTTCCGTGCAATCGTTGCTTCCCAGACTTTTCCACAAAGATGACTTGACTCGTGGTTCCTCGTCAACCGGTTAGGTTACTTTTATCAAAGTTAGGTATCATTATTGTTCTTGTAGTCTGGAAAGATGTACTGAGCTAGGGTTCTTCCAGTTGTAAGCATGCTTAAGTTTATGCATGGATGCTTAATTCTAAGCTTCAGAGTGTATTTGTTAGATAAATGAAGTTTGTTTCTTTATAGGTCTATCCTCCTTTATAAAAACTTCATAGGCTTGAATTATATTTCTATCTATGTACACGACAAGTATATTTTACTTTTTTTTAAAGAATTTTGTGTATTAGAAAATCTATAACAGTTTGGAACTGCGTTTAAAACAATTTCTGTTATTTAATTTTGAGTTTAAAGGATAAAAAGTGAAAGTAATGTTGAGATTATAATTACATAGTGGAACCTTAGAGTAGGGAAAGAAGAAAGTTGTGTGCATGATCACCTCAAATCTATTTTTTCCTGTCCTATCTTGTCCACTTTGCATCTTAGTTATCCACTCATGTTGGTCCCACATGAGTAGACGACTAAGATGCAAAATAGCCAGGATAAGACAGGAGAAAATGGACAAGGAATCAGCTCTCATGAATGATAGCCTTATTGTCTCGTATTTAAAACTAAAAATGCCTTTTTTATATTTTAAATAAAAATTAATGACGAAACATATGCAACATAAATATAACAATTGTATTAATCAAATGCTACTAATAAGAGATTCAACTCAACTATTAAATTTAAATTAAATTATTTAAAATTTGATTTAAACTAATAATATATTATAATTATTTTAAATTATTAATTTAAACTAAGTTTAGTTAATTTGATTTAAATTTAATCGATCTAATTCAAATTTAACAGTTAAGTTAAATTATCATATTAGTAATATTTATTATATATCAAATATATTTTGCTATTTTTTTAAACTCTTCTTGATATATGGAGTTTTCACTCTAAAATTCCATGATAAACTCTATTAGTTTTTGAGGGTTATTTATTTTTTATGCTAAGTTCCAAGATTTCAGGTGAAGTCCTCAGGTTTTACAACTAAACAGCTGCTCACCACCTACCTTTGATTTCTTAGACTGTATTCTCATGGCTTCCATGTCTGTTGTCCTCATCATACTTCTGTCTATCGGCTTCATTACTGAAGCTTCTGGCGTGATACCTTTGGGTTCTTCACTCTATCCCATATCAAACTCCTCCTCATGGCTCTCTCCTTCAGGCCTATTCGCATTTGGTTTCTACCAAGGTCGTGGTGGTGGTGGGTATTCCGTTGGAATTTGGCTGATCGGAGCCGGAGAGCAGAACATGATTGTCGTGTGGACAGCACGTCGTGACGAAGCAATACGATTTCCAGGTACTGTACTGTCTTTAACAAAGGATGGTATGCTTCTTCTCAACATCGATGGAGAAGGAGAAAAGCTTCTTGCCGATAACAAAGAGGCTGCTAATTCTGCCTCCATGCTTGATTCTGGTAATTTCGTCCTCTACAACATACATAGTGATGTTATTTGGGAAACTTTCAGGTATCCCACCGATACCATCCTCGGAGGTGAGGTTCTTTCTTCTGGGTATGAACTGGTTTCAAGTTTGTCAGACACCAACCAATCTAGCGGACGATTTCATCTCGCGATGCAAACTGATGGAAACCTTGTTCTGTATCCGATGGAATCCGACGACGGTCCACAAGATGCATATTGGAGCACTGCAACAAACACATATCCTGCTGTGACTTATAATCTTTCTCTTGATAATCGTTCTGGCTGCCTGAAACTTATTAATGAAACGGGTGAGTCCATCAAGAACGTTAGCGACTGCTCGTCAATGGCAGACGGAAACAAAACTAATGTCATATACCGAGCTTCTCTTGACAGTGATGGTGTGTTCAGGTTGTATTCTCACTGGCGTGATAGAAATGGCATGCTCAAGACAAATTCTCTCTGGGAGGCTCCGGCTAATGGGTGTCAGACAAAGGGTTTATGCGGCCTTAACAGCTTTTGCGAAATCGGCAACAACCGATCACACTGTCGTTGCCTTCCAGGTTTTAGTTATCTTGGGTCTAGCCAAACTTCTCTTGGATGTGGAAGAAACTACTCTGAAGCAGATTGTGAAGGTGGGAAAGGAAATGAAATCCTCTTTTCAATTACTAAAATGGAAAACTTGTCATGCGGTGATCGTGCCTATTTTCAGGAAAGGATGACGACGGAAGAATGTAGTAATACTTGCCTGGAAGACTGTTATTGTGGAGCAGCAACGTTAAGTGGTGGATATTGTCAAAAGCTAAAGCTTCCTCTGAGGTATGTAAAGAATGATTCACGTGATCCATCAATATTGTTCATGAAGGTAGGGTCTAAAAGCATTTCTGAAGAAAGGAACAAGACCCACCCCGACAACCCAACACCGCCGATAGGTAATAAACTGCATAAGAATGAGATTGTCAAGATCCTTCTTCTGACAATCTGTCTAATGTTGTTGTTATTCGTTACTGTGATTGTTACTGCATTCTTCATCTATAAAAACCGAACTCTACGATACAAAAGGCTATCGAGAACTAAAGATGATGATGGTCTTACAAAGGAACTCACCTTGCAATTGTTTTCATACAAAGAGCTGAAAAGGGCTACCAAGAACTTCAGAGAAGAGCTTGGAAAAGGAGCATTTGGGACTGTTTATAAGGGAACTTTGTACAGAGGAAAGAAAGCTATAGCAGTAAAGAAACTAGACAAGCTAGTGGAAGAAGGTCGGAGGGAGTTCTGCGCCGAAATGCGAGTGATAGGGAGGACTCACCACAAGAACCTGGTCAGGTTGTTGGGTTACTGTGCTATGGATTCCAAGAGGCTTCTGGTTTATGAATATATGAGCAACGGGTCGCTTGCTGATCTTTTGTTCAAGTCCAGCACTCGACCTGATTGGAATGACAGAGTGAGGATTGCACTTGACGTTGCCAGAGGGATTCTGTATCTGCATGAAGAATGCGAAGCTCCGATCATGCATTGCGATATAAAGCCCCAGAACATACTCATGGATGATCACTGGAATGCTAAGATTTCAGATTTTGGACTTGCAAAGCTGCTAATGGCTGATCAAACCGCGACCTTGACGGTTGTTAGAGGGACTAGAGGATACTTGGCACCTGAATGGGAGAAGAACACACCAATATCCGTCAAGGTAGACGTTTTCAGCTTCGGTGTAGTGCTCCTGGAGATCATTTGCTGCAGAAAGAACATGTACTTTCAGACGACAAATCCTGACGAGGTTGTCCTCTCCACTTGGGCATACAAATGTTATGAAGCAAGAGAGTTGGAGAAACTGGTGGTTGGTGAACAAGTGGAGAAGGAGAGCTTGGAAAAAATGGTTAAAGTGGCACTCTGGTGTGTTCAGGAGGAACCAGTTCTTCGTCCTGCTATGAAGAATGTTGTTCTGATGCTGGAAGGAGTGACAGATGTAAGAAGTCCTCCATCTCCAACTATTGCCGCCTCCAGTACTTGAAACAAATCAGAACTACTTATCCCTCAGTCCACGTGATAACAATTTAGTTTGCATTACTGAATTACTGGATGGCAACGGGTTTCGTTGCAAAATGATTTCGTATATGTAATATTTAATTAATCGAGTTTTTAAAATTAAAAATTAAAAATTTCTTTTAAAAGATTTATCTTTTACTTTTCGTTGAAACAGCTCTGTGATGTAAGGAATAAGTAGATAAGAACACTTGTAGATACCCAAAACTTGTTGGATTCTGGAAACAACTATGGCTACTGTAGAAGACGAGCTCTTCAATGCTATAGCAGTCGGAGCCTATCTTCTCAAATCAAAACTTGGTCAGAGTCCACAGTCCATAGTATGGAAAGCAGAGCACACTCTGACTGGTGAAGAAGTGGTAGTGAAGCAAGTTTTCCTCTCCAAACTCAACAAGCATCTTAAGGACTGTTTAGATTGCGAGATCAACTTCTTGTCCTGTGTCAACCACCCCAACATCATTCGTCTTCTTCACGTCTTCCAGGTTCGGTGTTCAATCTTTTGTGATGATGGAGGTTTCTGGAATATGCCCTTTTGTTCGTTCTTGCTGTCGGCGGTTATATTCTACAATTTTTATGTTCTTTCAACAGTTTTGGAAATTGTCCTAGAAGCTTAAATTCTCTTGACTCCTAGGTTGGAAGTTGTGCGTTCCTCGTCCTGGAGTTTTGTGACGGAGGAGATCTAGCCTCTTACATTAAATTCCATGGAAGAGTTGATGAGAAGATTGCCAAAAGATTCATGCTTCAGCTTAGTAGGTGTCTTTGATGACTTCCACTTGCTTGTGTTATTGCTTGTTTGAAACTTGAGTGCTCCAATTGTTTCATCCACACAGGGACTGGATTGGAAGTTCTGCATAGACATCATCTACTGCATAGAGACTTAAAACCACAGGTGTGATACATGTTGAGCCAATTGTCTGTGATCACCAATGTGTTTTCTGGTTGATCATTGTCTGAATTAACTTGTTAGATTCTTTTTTTGTTACTGTAGAACATTCTGTTATCCGGTCAGGAGGGTAACATGCTACTCAAAATAGCTGATTTTGGTTTATCAAGGTAACTTCTTTCAATACCCTGCACTTCAGACATATGTTTCATGTCTAGCTTTCAATTTCTTCTTATTGGATAGAACAGGAGTGTGCTTCCAGGTTGCTATGTAGAGACAGCATGTGGGTCTCCATTTTACATGGCTGCTGAGGTTCTTCAGTTCCAAAGATATGATGGTAAGGTAGAGTTGTAGTTGGTTCTTACTGCTTTTATGGTCTAAGCTTGAACATGTTAATGAAGCGCGGCTTTTTACATACAGGTTGACATGTGGAGCCTTGGTGCCATTCTTTTTGAGCTTCTTAATGGTTACCCACCTTTTCATGGTAGGAGTAATCTTCAGGTAGGACTTTGGTTTCTTAATTTTGTTTGAGAATTCTGAAATCCTTCCTAGTACTCAAATTTTCTTTGAATTTCTTTCACATCAGTTGTTGCGGAATATCAAATCATGTCAACATCTTCCATTCTCCAAACTTATCCTTCCTGGGTTGCATCCAGACTGTGTTGATAAATGCACAAAATTACTTTCTGCAAATCCAAGTTTAATTACCCACACCAACTCTGATTGTTCATATCTTTGATGCTATTTTGGAGTAAACCGTTGTTGTTTGCTCTACTTCTGCAGCTGATCGCTTGTCCTTCGATGAGTTTTGTCATCACAGGTTTCTTGGAATCTGAAGGGGCATGGAAGTAGTATTCCCAGTACAGTCATTATGGTTTCTTTGTGTATCTGAATTTTTGTGCAGGCCTTTTAACTTTGTACATCTTAATTGATTAAATTCTTTGAAATATCCATGAATTGTTTAAGTTCAAATTAAGTCAATCTTAATTTAACTTTTGACTTCCGATTAGTCTGACCTTAATCTAACTCATTTATTATACAATTAATCTGTCCAAAAGAATTGTTAAATTTGAAGTTGACATAAAAATTATATCAAAATTTGATGACGTTTGAATATTTAATCTCAAATTTATACTTAAAATAAGCTTTAACAGAAGCTTTGAATGAGATTAATTCTTCGTCTAATTTAAAATTTCTAAATTTAATCATTTGAATTAGTTTTCATATTTGATTCTAAATTGAATATTTATTAAACAATTCTTTTTTTACAAGTGTTTTGATTTATGTTGAATTTTGTTTAATCACTTAATTATTTATTTAGTGTTTTTTCGTTAAAAATTGTTGAGAAAAATCATCTATTAAGATTAACATGAGTCGATCGTGTTATTGAGTGTGAAATTTTTTCACGAATTATGAGGACGAATGATAGTGTCAAGGGTTGAGTGTGTATAAAACTATTGTTGTTAGTGAAAAGATTAAGCTGATAAAGGCTCCGCAAACATAAACAAGGTGTGCCGAATTGCATTAACAAATTTTAACGCTAATTTATTATTTCACTTTTAATTATTTAGTTTTTCTAATTTTTGATTGTACTGTTGCAAAATCTGAAAGTTTGCAAAACTACTACACCTCAACAATTTCTTTCAGGTATAAATAAAAGATTAGCAAAGGTTTTTCTTTCAAATAAAGGAAATGGATGCACTCCTAATGCTGTTACCTTCATGCCTTTTGTTCATGGTGTCTGTAAGTGCAATAAACCTGAAGCAGCTCTTGTTTATCTCAATGAAATGGAAGACAGAGAACTAAAACCTGATTCTTATGTTTACGTAGCAATCATTGATGCTTTTCTTGCTGACTCCAACCATATAATGGCTTTGGAGATCCTGGAAAGGATGGTTTTGAAAGGATATTTTCAAGAGTTGCATAGTAAGGCTCTTGTGACTGTAAATGATGCAATAAAGAAATTATTAGAAGATGATAGGACTTCATCAAGAGTCCAAAATCTTATTTCAAGTTAAAGCATTGCAATGTTCTCTTACCTGCTTCATATATGGCTTCTAGTTCTTATATTCTTTCTCTAATTTTAAATAAAAGCTTGATTGCTATGTGAGTTATTTATTTTATACAAAAAGACTCTTAAAACAACGATTAGTAAATCGAACTGGTTGGTTCGGTTTAATCGCAAAAATCTTGAATCGATTAAATTTTTAGTTTAATGATTTTCTGAGGCTTAATTTTTAGTTTAATGGCATTAAGCCTCATCCATTAGTATGTTCTGAGGCTTAATGTCCCAACGGATGATCTGTTTCTCACATTCTTCATGCAGGAAGAAGATTCCTCTTGCTATGTTTCACGATATTTGCAGTCAATCATCGAAATGAAGTCTGTTTTCAGATGAAAATAGCACATCAGCTAAGGATCCATTGCTCATGTACGAGTACACCAAGAGTCTGTGAGTTCCATCCATGCAATAACCAAGCAACTGGACTAAGCTCCGATGATGTGTTTTCCCGATGGTCATTATCTCATTCTGAAATTCTTGCTGTCCTTAGGTTAAAATCCCGTCCAATCTCTTGACAGCCACAGTCTTCTGGTTTTCTGACATGAGCCCTTGATATACTGTCCCGAATGAACCTCTGCCAATTTCTTCCGTGAAACCATTAGTCACTTGCTCCAATTCTGAGTATGTGAATGATCGAAGGGCAACTTCCTGGTACAAGCCATTTGTATCCATTTTACAGATGCTACTATATATAAAGGTCCATGCATGATACCTATATATATGATTATACCACAAATTGCCAGTACAAGAATCAGAAATGAAAAACATGAAGTTATGACAATGATGATCTCGTTGCTCTTTCCGACCTTTCCCTTTGGTTCGACAGGATTGTTCATATCTTCCCTGGAGGAAATGGACATTCCTACCTTTATAAAAGCTGAGTTTGAATCACCCATATCTCTCTTTGCCATATTTGAGAGATAGTCTTTGCTTCTTACATTGACCATCTTTGAATAGCGCAGCTTCACAATTGCAGTCTTCCAGGCAGGCTTGTCTGCAATCTTATCCCTGATTGAAGACACGGTGAAGTATGGAGCATCTTCCCAAATAGTATTGGGCAAGTCCTCCTGAATAGTGGCGTATCTGCTTCTCTTTGCAAGTTTCAGCGGTGAAATCCCTCGCACACCCATAATTCCAGCTTTCAGGTTTTACCATTCCAAATCCTGGAAGACAACGACATAAAGCTTCTTGATCACTCAAAACACAGTAGCCATTAACACCACACAATCCTCTGGGTCCACACTTATCAGATATAGTGTACCATTCTACTGACCCGTTACCGTTAGCAGTCAAGTTTCTTGAGTACAACATAAATATCCCATCAACATCTATTCTCGCCAAGTAAGTTGTTTCGTTTACTACAAACACTTCCCTTCCTGAAGTCCTTGATGGTGAAAACAGTTGAGTTGATCATTCCTAGGATACTGCTCATGAGTCGGGCCGGGCCAGAGCAAAAACAGGATTTCATGATCGAAGAGCGTGCGTTTAAAAGTGCAGAACAATGATGAGCACCAAAATGAAGAAATTGGAGCATCTCTTAATTGCTGTAAATCACTTGTAGACTTACGTGGTTTTCATCATTATTATTATTGATAATCATAGCCCATATTTTATGGCAATTATGAATTTTATTTTTGAAAAGTCGAAATATATTATTATATACACAAGAGATTAGGAGCGAATGAGAACCAAAAAATTAAATTTAAATAAGTTAAAATTGGATAATTATAGTTGTGTAAAATTTGTTTAAAAGTTAATGATGGGTATACTTATTTGAAATTTATGCATTTAATTATTAGAAGTTAAAGTTGGTGATTATACGGTTTTTTTTTTAAGGAGGAACCTGCAGCCGGTTCCCTTTGGATGGGTAAGGTTTCGAATTGACACAATAGTCTGCAAATCACATCAACCGGAAACTCCACACTTCGCAAGCCTTGTACGGAAGACAAGAACGAGAGAGTGTAAATAGGGGGAATTGAATACAGGACCTTTTAGTT